>PVHX01006962.1:55745-95585 GCA_004024805.1 Geosciurus inauris
AAAAAAAAAAAAGGAGGGGGGTGGATGTGAAGGCTGGGGATATAATTTAGAGGCTAAGTGCACCTGGGTTTAATCTGTAGTACAAGATCTAGTAAAAAAAAAAAATCAAATTATTTCCATATAATGCAATTCTTTTCCAGAATCAAGCTCCCCCTGGTTAGAGAAACTGGTGTGCGGAAATATAAAGCCTCACGAGGGTCTGAGTTGCAGTGTCTGGAATCCTAAAGCAAATACTGCGAGGTGTGCAGAAAACAGGAAAATACGACCTCTAGTAAAGCAAAGAGTCATTAGGAACAAAAACCCCTCAGTCATACAGATTATAGAGCGATTAGAACAGAGACATTTAGGCAGCTGTTGTAAAAGGAAAACAGTGGGCAGTTTTGAGCAAACAAGTGTTTTGAAAAGAAGATGGCTTTCCATGGGATGTAAACGTAGCAAGGGTGGATCCAGGAGAGCAAGTAGGAAACTATTTCAATAATATGGATCAGAAACGATGCCGATTGCCACATAAACATTAGGAGAAGATGCAGTGAAAAGAATGGAAGCAGAATGTGGATCTATTTTAAAGGTAAAATGACAGAATTGTCTTACTCCTCATGAGATGTGAGAAAAACAGAAAAGAACAATGTAGACACATTCTTGGCATGAACAAGGTAAGGAATTTCCATGTGCTGAAATGAGAGTCTGGAGAAAACGGTTTGTTGGAGAAGCAATTAAGGGTGTGGCAGGGAAGATTTCGGTTTGTTTAAAAAAGCAGTAATTATGAAATATTTATTAATAATCTAATTTGATAGTGATTGGCAGTTGGCCTTATGACTATTGAGGCAAGAAGTCCCCATCGCTGTAGATGTGCATTTGTTTTTAACATAAAAACAGAAATTTTAGATGCTAAATTCCTCATATGCAATATCATCTTTTCATTTTCAGAGTGCATGTCCCAATCTATGATTCATTACTATAAAATGTGCAATTCTGAGGCATTTCAAGAAAGTATGAAACATAATTATAGGACTGGGAATAAAACTCACGCAGCAAGTTAAGGGGAAAGGGTTTCTCGGGCTGAAGAATGAATGGATGGATGAATGGATGTTTTTCAAACTGACTAAAAAATGTACTAAAAGAGTTCTAAAGAAGTAGAATGGAATTCAGTGATGAAAAGTATAAGAAAGAACATTTTGGAAATTTAAAAGCAAACTTCCCGTGAATGGCAAAGACTTTTTTAGATATATAAAAGACTAGTATTACATGAACTAGAGCTTGATAGATAGCCTGAGAAATACAGTTTGAAGTGCCTCTTTTCTAATCCTGAAACCCAACTCGAGTGTACTCAAATTTCCACCATAAAGGACTCTTTCCTTTGGGTAAAACACATTTTCTGCAATACTTTTTTAAATTGTAAATAATCTTAACAGAATGAATTATTCAAGTAGCAACACTTTATCTTCATGAGATTGACAGAGATTAAAAAAGCAATTACTTTTTAGGCCATGAGGGAAATATCCTCTGAAAAGGTAAGTTGTGTTTGAGGAGTGGAGAAAAGTGTGTTTACAGTCATTATGTGAAGCAAAGAGACAATGTATCAAGAAGGGGGACAATAATGGCCTGAGAGAAGGAGTGTGAGAGTTTAAAGATCGTCGTGCTTTCTTTTAAAAATTCACTCATCTAGACAGTAAATGCAAAAGACTCTGTGAGCCTAAGCCTTATTAGCATTTTTTTCCTTATGTATTCTACATTTTTTTAAAAATGTGAAACATTTTTATAAATGAGAATATTTAAAAATCATCCAATGCTTAGAATTATAAAAATCAAGGTTGCTTATTTCAATAAAACATAACCTATTCAAATACATGATATTTTAAATCAATGAAAATTTAGAAATCCCCCTTTCTCACAAAGAAAAAAAAAACAACTAAATATTTGGCCATGAGAAAAGTTTGTCCATTTAAAAGTCTTTGACCATTTAAATGATAACATTGCTGTGAGTATAATAGTATTTGTGTTTCTATTAGTCACAGGTGATTCAAAAGCCAGTTGGTAAGGATATCATTCTCTCTGGGAGTGGGGTCAATGAAAGCTGGAGGATAAAAACTAGATGACCTGATGTCACAGAGTCAAGGAGAGAGTGGCAACTTCATCCTGGTGGCTTTGGATCAGAGTTTGAGTAGAGGGATGGTGTCAGAAATTTGCCATGTTTGAGTGAAGAGCAGGGTGGAGGAGGCAGGAAGGCATCTGAATCTCAGCTCAGGAATGTGGGAGGAGGAAAAAATATGTCACTGCTGGACCAAAGGTATGGGGACCACTGGTGGTACAGGGCAGAAATGGAGCATTTTAAATTGCCTTTAACCTCAAGTCACGATCACAATCCCAAATCATAACCTGACTACAGAAGTCATGTCGTTTAAGGACAAATATTCCTGAGGGTTATCCTAAGTGGTCCCTCTTCCTGATTTCCTTTGCTTCGTACCCTACCTGGTGTCAGATCCGTCCTTCCTTGGAGACTTCCTGATGCCTGCTGCACCCCTGGGCTCACATGAACAGCTTTGCTTGCTCCACAGATTAAACTCATCTGTATCTCTGCCTGGTTGGACTTCCCTCGGTCAAGAGCAAAATGGACACAAACTCCTGTGGGAGAACTTGAGCAAAACCCCAGGATCAGGAGTATGTGACAGGGGCTGACTAGCTCCTCCCCATGGTTTCTCTGGCAGCCTCAGAGGGATCCCGAAAGGACATAATGTTCAGGTAAAAGCTGTGTTGTGCTTTTACCTTGTGCTGGACAAGGACCCCTACTGCTTTGTAAAAGATCCTCTGCTCTTGGAGCCTTTCCTGGTGACAGTGCAGCCCCTAAACACCTTCCCTTCTGTGCTTTCCCTTTACCCAGCAACTACCATGGCTCTGACCCAGCTGCCTGTGGGAATCACTTTCACTACGTTGAAATGCTATTTATGGTCAAAATGTTCTTCTCTGAGTTTAATGCACAAGTACATATTCTGTGGATGTAGTAGTCTAAAAATTACTTAAACAGAAATCATATTCAATGATTCTATTGTTTATTTTTGAATTAACTTTCTATGGCTGCATAAAAAATTAGCACTAACTCAGTAGCTTAAAACAACATGCAGCTTTTATTTCACAGACTCAGACTCAGTGTTGCAGAAATGTGGATACTGCTCAGCTGGCTCCTTGGATCAGGGCCTGACAAGGCTGAAATCAAGGTGTCAGCCAGACTCTGCCACAGAGAGGCTTGATGGGGGAATGATTTGCTCTTGTTTCCTCAGATTTTTGGATGGAAACATTGCCTTGTGGCATTCATGGCAGGTTGCTTTTTCAAGGCCAGCAGCAGACAGTCTGAATTGCCCTCACTTCCAACCTCTTTAAGAGGCCTGGTTCCAATGGTGCTTCCATTTGGTTAAATCAGGTGCACACAGGATCATAACCTTTTGCATTCAAATCAACTGATTTGGGTCCTTCACAAACTGACGAATCCAGTCAGTTTGCCATATAGAGCAATGTAAGCACAGGAGAGGCATCCAGCAGTTCCAGTTTCTACACACACCAAAGGGAGGGGATAGTATAGTGTATATCCCCAGGAATGAAGATGGGGGATCAACTTAGACCACCATTTTCAGGATTTCTAACTGCTATTGTGCTAAATAAATTCTGCTAGTGAAGATTTTCCTAAAATGCTAGTCAGTTTCCTTTCCTCTATTTTGTTTTGAATGGTACTAGTATTAGGAAAAACTAAGAAAACAGAGTCAAGGAAATGAGATAAAATGAGTATATGAATGCTGTTGGATATGGATATTTTCATTATATATTGAAATTTGATTTATTTAGGGATTGGCTTAGAAACAAGAAATGTAGAAGTTGCTAAGAAGCACAGAAAGTACATGTTTAACGCAAGAGTGTGTCCACAGGCTTCTGTTGATGATGTTTGGATTAAGAGATGTGTTTTGGATCATCTTCAAAAAAAAAAAAACTGATGAAAAATATGTGACTATTTTTTTCAACGCATTCAATTTTTTTATTTTCTAATGATGAATTACCAGTTGTTTTCAGAAAGTAAATCTGATATACTGCTTTCAAACTATATCTGAAAGTGTATCATTGTCAATTATAAAAGTACGGATTATATTTTTAATCCCAATTATTTTAAAGGTAATTGAGAATTTTCATTATTAATATATTCATATTATATCATTTTAGGAATAGCATATAATACTGGTTTTTAATTAAATTAATATCATAGAAAGCAATTAAGTCATATTAAACTACCAGGGCATAAGGACATGTTATTGCAAATATGTAAACAAATCAAATTCTATGTTGTGTGTCTGATATATTCTATAATAAAATTTCATTTTTGTGGCTTTATTAGAGTTTGCAAAGCTCCATGTTTTCCAGTAAATATTGAAGTTATGGATAATATCATGGTTATCTGTGATAAAGAAGTCCTTTATTTCCTAAGCTATATTAATTTAAATTTCTACTGCATGCAACAAAGAACCCTGATTAATAAAAATAGATGATTATGGATAAAAGTTATCATATTGTCTAGAAATTGCAAGTATTCATTTTGATCAACATTCATTTAGTCACTTCTAAAAGGATATTTTCATTAAACATAATACATTAAAAAATAATTGCACAATTACATTGATATTCACCATCGTCATTTGCTAATACTTCTATAAGGGTCATTTGTTCCCTTCCCACTTATTATTTTAATTCATTCATTTATTCATTTATCTACACCAGCATGTTAGCTTTGTACCACTTACTGTCTAGGACCACAAAGCACTCCAGGCTCATCTTCTATAGCTCCTGTCCTAGTCTTCGTGTTCATGATTTCTACAAAGCATCTCAACTCCTTTTATTTGAGAACGGTATTAGAAACCGAGGTTCTGGCTGCTACTGAGTTATCATTGCTTCTAGGCTCTCTTAACTGACAGCAAGAAAATATGTGTATATACTAAACATATAAATGCATGTCTAAATATTTCTAAATGTTACCATCTGTATTTTTATTACACTAAACAGAAAGTCTTACTTATGTCTCCAATATCAAATGGATCATTCTAGTCATTACTTGTGTGTTACCTCCCACTCCCACACAAAGCATCTTGATGGGCTTGGCTTATCCATCCATTATACCTTTGTACTTTTTTTCCTCACACTTTGCATTCAATTTGGAGATTATGAAAACCTGTGGAGGATTTTTAACATTTTCATATCTTAAATATAACCTTTGCATCATTGAGTTACAGCAGTTGACAAATGCAAAGTGTGGCCGTCTTCTATTATCTTGTCATACAGAAAGGTTCACTGTGCCCCAATCTCCTGGGCTATCCCTGTTCCTACCCCACCTCAGCACCATTGACAACCAATGGCTTTTTCTTTTCTTATTTAGTAACATTCAATATCAGGAGCAGAGGAGAAGTGAATGTCTGTCCCTTCAGTTATTTTCTGTTCTTCATATGGTGAGCATTTTACTGAACTCAAAGTCACTAGTTAATATTTCATTTACCAATACCACTAAAACAGCCATGTCCTTCAACTTAAAAAAAATCATAACATTACAAGAAAAAAACATCAAAACACCAATGATGGTCTTTAAAGAGCTTCCAAAGGATGAGTAAAGGTGACCTAATGCTTTATATCTTACTGTCCCCAAAGATGAGTCCACTTTTCCAGCTACATTTCTAACATCCTCTCTTATTCCTCTCTCAATCCTTTGGCACAGTCCTCTTCTCCCCTCACAACGAGCATTGCAAAACACTGACTCTTCATGCTACTGTTTTTCTCTTTTGTTTTATTCCTTGAAATTCATTTAATTAGTCAGGACTTACTCTTCTTTATCTGTATTTGGCCCTCAGATCACCTCTGCATTTTGATGAAATTATTTTTACCAGTAGACTCTATATCTCCACTCAGTAATCCACAGGGTTTGCTAATGGACAAAGTGAGCGTTCTACGTTTGAAAGCAAATACTCCAGCCTTTCCCCAGGTTCCCCAGCTGTCCTCATCTGGCTTCCTTTGATTTCTTCCCTTCCATTCACGGCCAGATCAGTATGCCTATCCTTCTATTTTGTTTTGCTAGGCAGCTTGTTTACATTTTGATTTTACTCATTCATCCAGATGCCTTCCCAGTATTTCCTTCTTCTGTCTTTCAAGTGCAAGCTCTTGGACAGTCTGTCTCTCTGCTCTCTTGTAAACATAGCCAAGCCAGCCATTGCAAACTCCAGAAGCCATCAACTTGTAGAATTTTGTCTTCACAATCCACCTGCATTCTGAGCATTTTTTTTCTCTTTTGACTTTTATACTTTTGGTTAAAGCTGCTAACTATAAAAAGTAAACTGAGATTTTTACTCCATTATATTTAAAATATGCTCATGTGGTAGGTGTCCATTGACATTGCCTAATCCGCAGCTACTTCCCTTACAAAACAAAACTTTCATTGTTTTGAAAGTCAGTGTGGATGCCGTTAGTGTCATGCCTATCATTCCAGTTACTCTGAAGACTGCGGCAGGGGGGTCACAAGTTCAAAGCCAGCTTCAGCAACTTAGACTCTGTCTCCAAAAAAAAAAAAAAAAATGACTAAGGATGTAGGTGGTGGTTAAGTGCACCTAGGTTCAATTCCATAAAGAAAAAGTAAAAATGAAAATAAATCACCACACCAAAACAAAAATACTTGCCTTTTTTCCTGTTTTAGAGATGACTGTAAGCCATTTTAGAAAAGTCAGTCAAGGAGAGCTAAAGTTTCTTCTGTCAGTCACATGTATAAATTCACCACGTTTACATTTGGAGAAGGATCTGCCCCAGATTATACTTTCTCCACCCAAGTTATTTATATTACATTTAGTAAAAATATCTCTCAGGTTCTGGTGAAAGTTTGGCTATTTATTTCATTTTTTCTGTTTTTAAAAGTTGGTATCCATAAGATGGAAGAACTTACTTCCAAGGTGCAGGATATAATTTTAAATCAGAAAATTTCTGTAATTGTTTATTTGTCTGTCATTCATTTTGAACGAGTGTGAATTTAGACAGAAACTGTGCTTTCTTCTTGTTACCTTGGCCTCCTGCTTGACTTCATATACCTAACAGATGAAAAATACATTAGATAAAAGAATGAACAGCTGTGGAATTTGTTCTGAATCTATGTTTGATTAGATTATTATGTTGATTCTCCCCCCAAAATACTCATTTCTCTTTTTGATAAAGATTTTTAGTTAACATATAAATAAACTTGCATAAAAGTGATTCTTCTGATGGCAATTCCAGAAATTGTGCAAAGTCAAGAGTGGCCATCTGGAATAAGTTCTTTATATTTAAAGGGAAGCTGTATATTATGTTCTTCATTGGCACACCCCATAATCTACCTTATAAATCACTTTTTTTCCCCAAATTCTATACTTGGAATTTGTCCTCTATGTCTTATAGAAGACATAAGGAAAATTAAACTTATCAAAATATTTTATAATATGAAAATAGTTTCTTTGTATCAAAATTGTAGAATCTCTTCAATCTTTGAGTTCTTTTCTCATTTGATACAAATCTAAATAAGATCAGAATAAAATGGAAAGATTTTTTAATGTTCCTAAAGTTTCTAGCATTTTTCAAATCACTTAACAAACTCTGACACAGTGTTTAGAAAAATTATCATTTTTTTCTCAATCCATTAGAGAAACTGGACTTTCAATAAGGTAATTCTATGCTAAATTGACCAATAAGGGGGTGGGACTTTTCTTAAACCTGGACATAGATTGATTAAAACTGCAGTGGTTTTAGATGATAGTTTCAGTTAAAAAAAAAAAAAAAGTACCACTTCCACAAAGCATATTAAATTTGCATATTATTTACCAAATGTATTAGCTATAAAAAGCAATTTTCTTGCTTCCAATTACTCAAAAATATCTTTACAGTCAACAAAAATGATTGCTGTTTGTCTTTAAACTTTATTAAATATTTTGATGAAAATTTAAGTTGGTATGTTTCCTGATAGTTATTAAGACACTATATCACAATTTGCTTTTGGTCCATTTTTATAAGTGGATATAAGTAATCTTATGAAATTGTCCATATATTCTGTCAGTAAACATTTGTTATTTTAAACGTCATTACTAGTAATTTAAATAAATTTATTCACATTATTTAAAACTATTATTCTTAAAATAAGAGATAATTCACTTTAAATTATCCTACTTTTTATATGTATTTTCTGAGGACCCACTAAGTTTTCTTCATCTTTAATTTAGCAATTTTATGTGTATTTTTAAATGTTAAACAGAGTTTGCTTTATTTAATCAAAGTGGTAATATCTGTTGTTTCACGGATGAAACGTTAGGTAAGAGTTTTTAACAATGTGTCATCTGGCAGTGCCTGTGGGCTTGCACATGCAGGAAATTAATGCACATACACACTCTTACTAGGTATTCTATGTGAGGTGACTATATTTTTATGATATTGGTTAAAGCTAAATAGCTGGAAAATTGTTTTTTAGAGCCTTCTCATTGTATAATTTTACCCTATGATGCTTAAATGGTCTATGTAAATTTAGCATTTACATCTTCATTTCCTTCGACTTTACAAAATGTTTTATTCATATTCATGATGAAGTAAATACATTCACAGAGGTGCTCACAGAACAATTGGCAAACCATTCCTTGGGTTTTAATAGTTTTTACCAAATATGTTCAATTATTTTCTTTGTACTAAATATTCATTTTTCAAATGTAGGTGCATTCTGGCAAATGTTGAGACTCCATAGACCACGAAGCTGAAAAGGTCAGTGGAGTACTTTGGAATGTCAAAATTAAACCTCCTACATTCTCACAGGTCTGGAGAAGTCTACTCTCTCAATCAAAAATCTGGAAACTCTATTCCTGCTGTTAAAACACAGCAGAGAAATTGAGTTTCATTGAAATTGGAACTTGGATTCAAGGAAGCCCAATTTAAACTGGGCTCAAAGCACATCTACATAATAAAGGACTCATTCATTCTCCGTGTTGAGAAAATTCTGGAGTCTCTTTGGTTCTTCATACACAATGTCAGCATCCATTGAAAATCACTGTATATGTAAAGAAGAAAGAATATAGGAGAATAACTGAAGAGAAGAAATAGACAGTAAAAGCAGACAGATGATTGCAGTTTTAGAAATAACTATTCATTTAAAAGTAACACCCAGCAAAAGTACACTTCCAAATGATGATCTAATACATATGTTTGCAGAAACAGAACAAAACTGAGTTGATGTACCAATGGCATGTCTGTTATTAAAGACACTCAAATAGGAGTTTTTCAAGTAAATGGAAAATGAAATAATACAGAACAATAAAATTGTAGGAAGTAACAAAAAAGAATGTAAATAAGTGAGTAAACATAATAAATACTGTAGGAAACCATAATCACAATGTTGTACAATTGCACAGTCACATATGCAACTATTTCACAGATACACCCAAACATATACAAAGCCAGTGTGCATAAATGGTTTAAAAATACTAACATAAAATTGTCGGGGAAATTGTAAAGAAATAATTTAGACTATAGTAAGGTAAGAATGTATGATGCAATACCTAGATTCAAACTGAATAATTTTTTTAAAAGAGTATTAGTACCAATTCAAGAAAGGGAAAAAAATATAAGTCTAAAAACAGGGCAAAGGGAGAAATGGAATGAGAAAAATAAAATGGATCAATAAGAAAATAAACTGTAAGAGGGAAGATGCCAACATAGATATATTAGTAATGAAATTCAATTTAAATGTAATGAGTAGTTCAATAAAACCTAATAGGTTTAGGTTGCATAAGAAACATACTGTAAGCATAATGTATGAAAAATTAAAAGTAAAAGGATAAAGAAAAATAGCATTGTGTGAAAACAGTATGAAACTATATTGATATGTTGGTCCACAGAAAGAAGAAGTATATTTTTATGGTACTGTGACACAGAAAAGACATCAGAATCCCAAATCTCTATCAGATAAATAATGTAACTATAAAGAAAGGAAGAAATTATATACATAGAAGACGTCAAAGGTCAAGTCTTAATTCTAGAACTTGGTAACACCTCTCTCAGTAGTTGAGAGAAGAAGCATACAACCAAGGAGAGGTTCAGATCAGAACCCATGCGTCCAACCTTATGTCTTGAACACATGGGCCAGTATGCCAGTAATGACACAAATTACTTTATTTCATTTAATATTACAAAATTTGGCAAAATGGACAATATGTATATGGTACAAAAGGTATTATGAATTTCAAAAACTTGAAATTATGTGGAATATGTGGTACCGAGTAATTTTGGAGCAAATAATGAAATAAACTTAACATTTCCGGTCACCTAGCAAATAGTAACACATCTATTTAACCATGGATTAAAAATGCATCTCAATAGTTATTAGAAACACTTAAAAGTAAATGATAATCAAACAATATAGCCAGGTGCGGTGGTGCACACCTGTGGGAATGTAGCTCAGTGGTAAAGCTCGCCCTTGGGTTTAATTCCTAATACCAAAAAAAAAAAAAAAACAGAAAAAGAAAAAGAAAAAAGAAAGAAAGAAAAAAGCATAAATGTGATAAATGTGTAGGATAAAATTAAAGCAAAGAAAATTTCATAGAGAGAAATCTTACCACTAAGGGATTCTCAGATTACAATTAAAATGACAAAAAGTTTAAAATAAGGAGAAGAGGTAAGTTTAATGTACATTGTACAAATGAACTCTTTTTAAAGAGTATAAGTAAATAGGCATTTTGGACATTTGCAAAATCTATTCTGTCCCTCAAGTCAGTTAATATTTTGCTAATGCAGGTAATATTAACAAGTATTAGAATTAGAATTCAATAACTTATAAATCAATTTCAAAAGTAGTGAAATATTTCATATATTTCATAAATTTCAATGTATTGTAGTTTATTTGATATTTTAAGATAATAAATATCAAGTATACACATTCCTTATTAAAATATAAAATTTATTTTTTTGAATTGAAATTTCAATCTGCTAATCCTCTGACAGAAGTTAGTCTTTTATTTAGTTATATAATTGTGATGAATAATCTGCCAAAAGTTATTCTTGTTTTTTCAAATTGTCACAGAGATAATACAAGCTTAGACATATTTTTAAAAAAACAAATTTAATGCATTTTTCACTAAAATTTCAAATATTTTAAAAAATTTTTTCACAAATTATGAAACTGAACTCCATTTTAACTCATGTATGTAAGTTATACAGTCAAAACAAAAACAGTAGTAATAGAAATATAATAAGACCCAATGCCAAGTTAGAAATAGAGTATTATCTGTAATTCAATCTCCTTTTATCCTTTTACAGTTACTAATATGGATATAATGATTTATTCAAGAAGTAAAAAGACAGCTTCTTTGCCCTTGAAAAGTGAAATTACTTCAGTTTCAATATTGAGCATCTGCCCTTGCGTATCTTACATCATACAGCAATACAGTGTTACTACAGACTTGTTGTGACAGTCCCGTGTTTGTAAACATCTTTTTAATTTTCCTACAGGATTCAGCGTCATTCACATGTGAATCTTCACAAACTTCCTCCTTGAACAGGACAGGGGAGGAGGAAACAGTGCCCTGGATTTGGGAGTCACCTGCATCTGGTTCATTTCTTCATAACCCTCAGGGCCATGAGTATGTTACTAACAACAATTGAGTCGATGAATCTTTGTGAAATTAATCAAGTATAATTAATTTGAGTTGATTTGATGTCAGTAAATGATGACAAATACAGAAAATTTGCTTTGAAAATAATGGATGAAGTAAACACAAAGTTGAAACAAAAGATCCTAATAATGGAGTATGAAGATTTCACTGAAGTTCAGAAGCGGACCGAAAAATCTTGTCACTGAGTTAAAGTGAAGCGTCAAGCAG
The DNA here is from genome assembly GCA_004024805.1 of Geosciurus inauris. Classification (NCBI taxonomy): domain Eukaryota; kingdom Metazoa; phylum Chordata; class Mammalia; order Rodentia; family Sciuridae; genus Geosciurus; species Geosciurus inauris. The sequence continues at coordinate 67,637 of PVHX01006962.1, forward strand.
AACTTTACATTATGAAGGGTTTTTTGGTTTGTTTGTTGCTGGCTTTGCCGAACACTCATTTCATGGACTCAGATACTGTAAAAATTTGAACAGTAGACAGAATTTCAAGTGCAAGGTTTCAAAAGGAATTCCAACACTTGGCCTCAGCTGTGTAACTCTTAGACCTTAAGTCCTCATGCCGCAGCCCAGCTCCTCCCTGTCTTAAAGTCCCTCTTGAAATCTGAGCAATAATTTACAGGCCTGTCCCAAAGCAACTGATCTGAATAGCACAACTATGTAAAAGGAAATCAAAAAGTGCATATAAGTATTTGGGACTAGAATTACTAAGGTTTATGAGAGAACCAAAAAAAATGTTTTGGAAAGTCAATATGCTACATTAAATGATATGAACTGTACATCAAGGGTGATGTTTAAAATACCCAGCTGTGATAATTTTGTCAATATGTAAAGTAATTAACCACAACTGTAATTTGAAGCATCTAATTTAGTAGTGTTAATGACATTTATAATTCTTCTCCAAAGTGTCATGCAAGAATTGCCAAGTACTTCATAAAATTAATACTCTCCTTCTCATTTCCTGCTGATTAACAAGAAAATTACACTCATCCATAAGAGATAGTTGAAGGAAACTGTTGGAACTGAATTTTTATGGCTAGAGTTTAAAATAGACACATTGGTCTCCTCACTTACATAAAGGATTAAAGCCATCTGAGATCAGAGATTTTCCAAGTTATAACATTTAACTTGAAATAATTTACAAAGAAGCATTATAAATCAGTTAGACATTATAGGCCAAAGCCTTGAATTTAGGGCATAAATTTCCAAACACTAGATTCAGAAGGGATTCAAACCAAACCTCTATATGGATCTGCTTGAATTCTATACCAGATGATGCATCTGGTCGTGGGACCAGACTCTCCCTAGATAGTGCGGACAGAGGAAGCCTTTACCTAATATTGACCTAGCAGAGAAAATCCACTTGCTGCCAGCTAAAAGTATCTTCATCTAGAAACTAAACTTCACATAAACAAAACAAGAGCTTTTCCAAAGGTTCTTGAAAAGTTATCAGCTAGTAGAATAAACCTTTGTCTAGACTCTAGAGCTTTTGTAACTTGCATCTTGCTTTTCTCTCCAAATAATTTCCAGGCACCAAAACCTGATCCTTAAACTCATATTTGTAAACAAATCTATACAAACTGGGGATAGATTGTGCTATGGTCCAGTGTCCTGCCCTGTACTGCATCTACCTTCTCTGCTGTGTTTTGCTCTGTGACATCACCAACTTCTGGAATCAGTCTCTGCCTGTACATCTCACCCCATGAATTCAAGTCAGATAGGAATTTTTTCTAGGACATATCTAAAATTTCCTCACCCACTCTCATTTACCTTTCTTTTCCTACAATTATTTGGTGTTCAAAGAGATTCAGTAAGGCCCTATGCATTATATTTGCACCTTTATTTTTTTTGACCTATTGTAAATACATATTTTCACCCCCTGGGTGGGCCAAAATTTTTCAAGAAATCTCTGCACTGTAGATTCTGCCCCAGAAAAATATAAGTAGGCATGTTTCTGTGCATTTTAATTTCATTTCATTTTATGATCATGAAGATGACATCCAGGGCCACATGCATGCTAGGCAAGTATTATATCACTGAGCTACAGCCCAAGCTCTTCCTTAAGATTTTATCCTTCAAGCATAATTTTGAATTTCACAAATAGGCTTTTAGGAAAACACTACTGTTCACCCATTAGGATATTACATGTTTTATAATATTAGCTTCAGCTGTATACAATACTGATTATATACAGCAATATAGCAATGCTGTTTATAATACTAGTCCAAAAGAAGAAAGGAAAGACAAATAAACTAAATGCCCCTGAACAAAACTCTCCATTTCAGGCATCTGAAGTCTGAATGTGAACATTTATTGTATTCTCATGAGTCATTGTTGAAAATGCAGCCTTCATAAATGAAAAAGTCTACTTGAAATCCTACAAAGTTAAACTGCTAAGGGCAAGTTATTAACAAAATGAAACTCTGCCCATGTGAAGCATAAATAGTGAACGCTGCCTTGATAAACCCCAAAGGTGGGAAGTGTTTGTTTTTCTAACTTGTGATGTTTGTTAGCTTTCTTCAGGCTTGCTTGAGAGTCGTTTTCATCATGATACTGCTATTCCAAATGAAAGCACAGAAAGAATATTTTCTAGTCCTCTAACACTTGCTTTATAAAAATTTTATAATGATTTAATTTTGCAGTTGGCTTCTATATTAATTCACTCAATCAAAATGTTTAATTAGTACATCACGTATACCAGACTTTCTGTTAGAATTTGGGTACAGAGTAATGAATACAGTTGACCAAAATTACTGATTTTACATAGAATTCTATTGCTTTCTGATGGAGGAGGTGCAAAAATAAATAAATAAATAAAACATATTGAATGTCAGCTGACAGTAAGCAACAAAAAGAGAAAGGAGACAGACAATGGGCAGAGGCGGTGTGATTTTAAGAGAGGAGGCTTCTGAGTGGACCCTTCTTTCAAGCAGTATTTATTGAAAGGATAAGAGTCAACTATGCATATATATTTGGTGGGAGCATTTCTTTCAAAAAATGACCAAATCATAAGCCTTTTGGTGGTCATGAGGAACAGTGAGATGGCCAGTGGGATGGGGCAGAGAGCAGGTGGAGCACAGGACTGCAGAGGCTGTGCAGAAGGAATCTCTCAGGAGGCTTGCAGGCCAGAGTGTGTGCTGGGATTTTACCCTGAGAGAAAGAGATCTTAAAGTCATCATTACTGTTGGTATCATGGGTTAAAACCTCTAGCAAGTTAAAGGTTGAAACAGGGAAAACAACTTTGTATTGTGAGAGAGCACCAAATTCTGAATCTATTCCAAGAAGAATGACCACATTTAGGATGGATCAGATGAATGGCGTCAGGTCAGGAAAGACTCCCAGGTCCCTGGGTCACAGTAACTGAAACAGTCAAGATCCTTGTTCCTTATCTATCTCCTTACTATACCAGTTGCTTAAATAATGATCATTAATTGCTAAAACTCCAAGATATAACTGGTATTTTTCCATATTAAAGATACAGAAGATTTACCCATAAGTGAAGATCAAATGAAGCAGTCTTCCCAGGTCTTTAGTCTACTGAACAGTACTCCAGAAGTCACATTTGTGAATACTTTTCCACTAATAAAATCTTACTACAAAGCATATCTAGTCTTTTGTAGAAGTTAATCCATTTCTATTTTCTTAAATCTGTCAAAACTCTCCCTAGCTTCAGATATGCATGTCAAAGTACTACTCGATATGTGTTTTATGAACAGATTTAAATCAGTACAAGGAACTTAATAAAAATCCTACAGCTATATAATATTTAGTGCCCCCTACTTTGATTGAACATAAGAATTTTTCAGAAAAGAGCCATTCCATAGAATGATAGTGGTGTTCATCAATAGCAAAATTCAGAAATCAATCACGGAATGAAGATTATTATATATTCTGCAGTCAATAATATCCTAAGTTCTGGAGGGAGTGTGGGAAGAAGTCCTTTAACTTTGCTAAAAGAGGATAATAACATAAACTTAGAGAAGTCTAGAAAACAATGGACACAGCAGGGCTTATTGTGATTCTGCTGGGACACATAAATCTACTGAGTGCAAATCACTGTTCTTTCCTTTACATGTGTGGCTTTGGCTAAAACTCCCTATGCCTTACAAGTTGTTGTCTCATGTGTATTTACTTATGGAGTGACTGTGGATTAATGAATTAATAGTTCTTAATAAATTAATAACTATTTTTAAATCATTAATTGAATTTATTTTTTCAATAAATCCCTTTTATTTCTCCAATTTATTTTCTTCCCACATTGCAACCCACCTGGTTTCCCCTTTGTTTTCCTAGCCCAAGAACACCTGCCTTCAGCTTAAGATAAGCTATGTTTTCTTTAACATATCACAGCTAAACTTATAAGAAGAGGTTCAAATGATCTCTGCTCATGGAGCTGGTGCTCCTTAAGCAGAACCAGCAACTAGGGTGTGTCAGAGGAAAAACAAAACAAAAACAAAAACTGCATTTATTTGTACTGTGCTCTCTACACTGGCTTTCTCTAGTGATTTTTGAAATACAAAATGGTAAAAACGTGTGGTGCATAAGGGCCCTTAAGCGTGTGGATGGTGGCAGAAAGTTCAAAACAGGCAGATGAGCCGTGCATGGCCTCAAGGCTGTGCATTTGTACAAATCCTTTGTAGATGTAGTCACATCTGCATGGTTGAAATATCTTACTCAGATCTCCATTGGCCAGATGATTTTCGTTTAAAGGAAAGTAAATATCTTAAAGACTTGCTTCTTTTACAGTCGGGATCTAGTTTCATAACTTTCCATTTTGAAATTGCTTTATTTTGATTAAAAATATTTTTCTCCCCGTGGATGGAAAAATCACACACACACAAACTGCTTCTCAGCAGGTTTGATGCTGTCTCTAATGAGATAGAAGGAAAAACCCTGTCAGAACTAATGATTCTCTAGTGGAAGGCCTTCAAATGAGAAGGACACAGGGCTCTGCATGACAGTACAGCTTAGAAAGGAAAGCATTGTTCTATGTGTTTTTGCCAAAATTTCTATTACATAAAATCTCTGCACCCTGCCCTTTACTGTAGCAGCAGCAGTTTTTGGTGAGATTCAACAACAGAAGGCTTTTCAAGCATGCTCACTGTGCCTTTCTATTCACTGATGATATGAAAAATAATTGTAAAATGAAAAGCAGGAAAGAGCATAAGGCGTTTGTTTGCTTTTATTTTTCATGTTCTCTCTAAAATAGGGAGAAAGTGTGCTATGGCGTTCCATTACAAAAATGAGACACGCTACGTGGAGTGGTAGCTTAACCAAGATTTCATGACTTTAAACAAACCTGAAATTACACATGAAACCTTCCTGATTTCTTTGGCTAAGAGCTGCACAGTTATGAAAAAACATCAAATTTAAGCAAATAATAATTAAAAACAGAGCCATTCATGATCTCTCAGGGTCAAAACTGGGTAAGGTTTATTGAATTAGAGTGATTTGTTCCCCAAAATGTCAAACAGTGAAAAGCTGACCAAGGGAGGGAGGGTGAACTGGAGGCTCCCCACCTGAGAGAGCTTTCAAAGAGCACATTGCCTGTTAGTTTCCCAGTGATGTTTGTAGATAGCAGTCAGGTAATGAGTCCTGTGGCTGCCTAGTTGTTTCACATTGTCATTTCTGTCAAGAAGAAACCTGGGAAGAGGCCACCGTTGTGCTTATAATCCTGTCCCCTTGAGCATCTCCTTGGTGACGGAGCAAATCCTTCCACCTGCTGCCTTCCCTCTTCCCCTTGCTCAGGACTTAGAGGTTTGCCCAGAGGGGTGGAGGAGAATTGGAGGAGACAAACAAGAGAGCCATCACTCCTAATAGGAAGACTTCCTCTCCACAGGGACCTACAATCAGTTAGACCTTGTGGACAGCTGAGAGCTGAAATCTCTCCCCTGCTTTAGAAAGGGCAACCGTGTCATCCAAATGGGGTGCCACATGGAGCAGAGGTAACAGACGGACAAGAAGGCTAGGTGAGCAGACCAGGCCAAATATCCTTTCATGGATGTTGCTATTTCTTAAAAAGCTAAAAAAAATCTATTCTAAATTGGCAATTGGTCATTTACTATCTGGTTACTTGATTTTCATTTTAACAGTTTTATTAAGGAATGATTAATATGCAATAAACCAAATATACTTGGAGTGTGCAATTTTATAAATCTCACCTCAAGAACTCATTGCTACAATCAAGATAATGTTTTGTTCATGGATGCCAGAAGTTTCCCCGGGCCTCTTTCTAATCACTCTCTGGGACACATAAGCCACCTGCAAATAACCATGTCAAATAAGCCACTTTCTGTGGCTTTAGTTTGCATTTTCAAGAAGTTACATAAATAGAATCTTAGACTGGCTGCTCTTTTTGCCTGTCTTTTTTTCACTGCGCAAAATTACTTTGAGATGACTTCATCTCGCTGGCTGCATGAACAGCTTATTTCATGGACATGCTGCGTGTGTTGTTCTTGCTTTGGATAGACAGAATTTCAAGTCGAGTCCATCTTCGTGCTATAACAAATAAGGCAGCTATGCACATGTGTTTGTACCACTTTTGGACATTTATTTTCATCTTCTCAAGTATGTTTCCAGGAGTGGAATTGTTGGACCACATGACAGATGATCCTTCTTTGTTGTGAGACACTGAAAATGTTTCCCACAGTGGTGTGCATCTCTACTGCCCATGGGACAGTTCTGGTTCTCCTTTGCACTCTTGGTGCCACCAAGTGTTTTTATTTTAACTTTTTCAGAAGGTAGATAGCGATACTTCATCGTGGTTTTATTTGTTTATCCGTAATAAATAATGTTGTTGACATCATTCTGCATGCTTATTTGCCATCTGCACATCTTACTAAATTTTTTAATTTTATCTTGAGTGATGTATCAAAACACAAAAAATTGTGCATATTAATGAGGTCCATTGTGAAATTTTTATGCATGTATATATTTTGATCAGGTTAAACATATCTAACTCATCAGACATTTATTACTTCTTTAGGGTGAAAACAGTCAAAATCCCTTTTTCTAGATTCTTAAGAAAGACATCAGGCAGTCCCTATGTTAACCTTGCTGCCCAGTAGCAAGTACCCCGCCTTGTGCTGGCCCGCTGCTTTCACTTCCTAACATGCTAGTGACCTCATTTAGAGACCTCCATGCCCCAGCTCTCCTCTCTATATTTTGTCTCTGAAACATTTTCCAGATATTCAAGTTGAGGCTACTGCAGGCTTCACTTCATTTGTTTCCTCTCTATAAATATCTCTGGTCTATAATATCTAAATATTCCTCTCTATAAATATCTCTGGTCTATAATATCTGAATAATAATAAATTATTATTTTGTAGTTTGTCTTTTTTTAATTGCTTGAGGTGGGCTTCTAATTTTTTCATTCATTTTAGCAGCAGGCCAATGGCATTCATTGAAATCTTATTTAAATGTTTCGTTTAAAGAAACATTGCTGGCTGGTTGTTAGCTTTTGATAGAAAAGAGAATTTTTGATTAGTAGATAAGAAAAATGAGAAAATTGTTGTCCACCTCAAAATAAATCACACTAATAATCTTGTTTGCAGTTTTGGTTTTAACTATCAAGGTTTATGATATTTTAAAATTAAGAACATATTGAGAACAGATAATTAAATAATGGAGGAGTCTGCAATGCTATTTTGCAATCAATTAATCAGCCCAATTATCATCCAAAGTCTAACAAAAATTTAAGAGGAGGTCCATGTGAGAGTTTCACAGTTTTGGATGCAGTTCATTTTCTTGCTTTATAATGTGGGTAAGTGGAGCCAAGAGGAGGAGGGGCACACAGTTGAGCTGCAGCAGCAGCCATGAGATTAGAGAGATTCATTTACATTCCTTATAGTTTGACTACAGTTGGCACAATTTGTACTAATGCACGTAATTCTTACCTGATGCACGTATATGATTAACAATGTAGGTATAGACCTTAAAATTTTTTAATATATTTAACAAGAGGAATAATGCACTTAAAAACATACGTGTTAACATCTCGGAAAGAATCTTTCAAACTTTTATCTCACCTAATCTAAAAAAAAAATTGAAAGTCTGCTCAGTGAGTCTATAAATAAGCATTTACAAGTTAATTGTTTAATCCTTTTTTCAGTAGATAGCTATTTCTTGATTAAAGGAGAGCATAGATCAACAGCAGGCAGAGGTATTTATAATAAAATGATAACTAACTTTAGAAAAGTGATTCAATTTGACAAAAACTAGGATGTTCCCATAGAAAGACACTTAACTCTCAGACATAACATCTATTTCTCATTCATGATAATGATGGAAAACACCTGAGTCACATATGACCTTGAATTTGCTCTGACACATAGCTAGTGTGGTATCATCTCTCTGCATGTTTTTGCATGCAACTGAACCCTGCACATGTATGAAATATTCTACAATCTTTTCTTTTCTTTCTTTCTTTCTTTCTTTTTTTTTTTTTTTGGTGCGCAGGTGGTACTGGGGTTGAACCCAGGGCCTGCTGCATGCTAGGCAAGCATGATACTCCTGAGCTACATCCTTAGCCCTGTTTTTAAAAATCACATTTTTTTTTGTTATTGTTGTTGTTAAGAGGTAGCCTTTTATTTTCCATATTGAGATGGTAATCATTTCATTATGAATTTTGTAAGACTCAGTGAAAAATGCACATATGATTTAACACAGATGGGATAAGCAAAGATTGTAAGTATATATAATCATTATACTAATCTGCTTCTCTTTTTCCAGCTCTTCCAGAAGTCACCCACATTTCTTGGCTCATGACTTCCTTCCCCATCTTAAAAGCTAGCAATAGTGGGTCAAGTATATCTTATATCACCAAAAGATATGCCACCAGCTCTTTTTTGTTTTTTGCCTTCCTATTTTGCCTTCGAAGGCCTTTGTGAGCCAATGGATCCCCCTGGATAATCCAGGCTAATATCTCCACCTCAGAGTTCCTAACTTATAAAATTATATTTTGAGACAAGGTCTTGCTAAGTTGTCCAGGCTGGTCTCAACCTTGTGATCCTCCTGCCTTCGTCTCCCAAGCAGTTGGGATTACACTTGTACTAACAGCTAGGCTTGGATAATATTACACACTTTTAAATATATATATTTTGTTAATTTTAAATCTTCTAAAATATCATTTACATTATGTAAGGAATTACATGTATTTAATAGAATTTATAAAATGCTTTTTAATAATCAAAATACATGCTTTCCATAAAATCCCAAATCTCACTGTGCTTTTTAGGTATATGATTCTGCAAGAGATATCAGTCTATTTGAATTGTGTAAAATAATTCAGATTAACTGAACAATCCCTATATTAAGATCAAAACATATCTTTTTTAAAAAATTAATATCTGATTATGTAGAATATATTTTCCAAATTTTCAAAACACAGCTATAACAATTTTCCACATTATACTCTTTAGACTTTCAATGTAAAAGAAAACCAGTATTTGATAAAATGATCACATGGAATAATCAGAATTGAACATTTTAAATCATATCATAACAGTTTTTCCAATCTGAATAAGAAAAATATTATTAAGTTTAAATTCTTCCATAGAGAGAATGATCCTCTTTCCTGCATCTGGTAGTGTCTTGTTTCAATTTTTCAACCATTCATTCTCTATATTGCACTTAACCTATCATTCTTTCATTAATTTTTGTCTAAGTCATTTATCAATGCAGTCAGTCACTTGCCAAGTAACATTGCAAAATTCTTACCAGGGGAAAGACATTGCTCTGCACAGTGTGGGTAAAAATTAGGATAATCAAATATTGATCCTGCTCAAGTTGCATTTTGTCATGGAAGAGAATCAGTCATGCGCATACCATGCGACGAGTTAGAAAGTGGGGTCATACTCTGACTCAGTCTCTTGCATATCTCATGCACCCATGACATTTTTGCTTAATGAAATTGTAAAAACAGACAATGCTTAAGAAATTGGAAAGGCGGGTGAGAACAATTTAAGCTGAAATGTTCAGAAAGCTTGGATAAAATAGAGGGCATGTTAGATGGCTTTTTTGAATAAGTGATGTTTTATAATCAGAACTAAGTAAAAGATATTAGAAAAGGTATTTCCATTTACTTTCACAGCCCCATGAGTCTCAATGGTTGGGGTTTCAACAAAGGGCTTTGTGTTTGGAGGATAAAATAGTGTTTGCCTAAGCAAACCAAAGGGTCAAGCAGTTGCATAGACCTGTCCCTGATTGTAGTTATAACTTTATTTCAGCCCTGTTCTAAAGCACTTGTCATCTTGAAATCATTCTAACTCAAGATAATGAGGAAAGAGGGGGAAATTAAAACAGAAGTCAGTTTCAGTCATTTAAGATCCAAAAGCTCTGATATCTGCAATACCCTAAAGCAAACACAGGTAACAAAACTGTACTGTACACTAAAATTTATTAATCTGGCATATGGCATATTTTTTTTCAAATTAAAAAATGCCATATGACTTGTATTTCCCATGTTATATACTCTTAGCCTAGAACGTAAAAATTAATAAATAAAAACCGTATTTTCTGGTTGCTCATTTCACCTTTCATCCTTCAGGCTGTAGGTGGCAGGTGCCTCCTTACCTGCTTATGTGCCACTCAATCTAGACCACTCTCCCTTTCTTTACTTCAGGCATAAAAGTTTTGAAATTCAGATTGCTAGTTTCTAATACATTCAATGAATCTTACAAACTAGATCCTTCCCCATGTGTCCATGTGTACTTCAAACCCAGACTCACTGTCCATTCTCCAGAAGTTTGATGGCCTTGTCCAAGCCAATCATTCTGCATTTCACTATATATCACCTACTGACTCTTATGGTTTAAAATTGTGTCTTGCCCAATACACAACTCTTAATTTGCCTTCTCCCTCCAAATTCTATTTCTCTTGAAGAAACTGAAGACATTCACATTTCAATAAAGGCAACTTCATTTAAAAAGTGGCGTAGAAAAATAAAAACATAATATTTAGTTTCTACTTCTAACACACATTCATCGTCAAACCATTCATTATCCTTTCAAAAGCTACTATGCTTAAACCAAGCATTGAACTCTTGCCTGCAGGATAGCAATGATTGGTTGCGATGATCACTGTTACCTACCTTCCAGAATTATCTTACCTTACACCATGATCTCTCCTTAATATTGTAGCCAAAATAATCCTGTTATTCCTGTGCTCAAGATTCTCCAATGACTTCTCATCCAATGACTTCCCATTCACATCCAGCAGTCCTAGGGGATGTCCATGTGTTGGATCTGTGATAACCTCTGCCCCCAACTCCTGCTTCTCTCCTCCCTCATTAGGTTCCTCCAGGCCTGTCTTCATTCTGCATTTGATGGATCTCAGCTTCCTCCTCCTGGGGCAGGGGCTTGTCACTTTTTTTCTTCTGGAGTGTTTTCTCTGAACATCCACGTTGCTTACCCCTTCAATAGAGCTCTTATTAACAGCACATCACCACCTTACTGGAATGTCCCCTCACCATGACATAACATCATAGTTCCCTCTTAGTTCCTTTACTGCTTTATTTTTCTCCCTAAGCCCTATCCAAGTCATTTTGAAGCCTAATGCTTATTTTCTTTATTTAAAATTTTCTTTTATCCCTACTAGTATATCAAAAAAATTGCCTGTGTTTATCTTTATGATCTGTCATCATGATAATTCATGATGGGACCTCATAATTAGATGTCCAACACAGGATAAATGGCCAGCAGGCCCACCTGGCTTTTCACATGAGGATCTAGAGCTCATGTCCCTCTCAGTCATCCACCATGCTCTTCACTAACAAGAAAAGCCCAGAAGGTTGGGATGTGTATGTGTCACATAGTGGATTTTTTTAAATAAATATTTTTGAAAGAAAAGAAAAAAACCTATGGATTATTTAACGTAAAAGTGCTTTAAATAATGTAAATAATTCAATATATGCAAGTTATATATAGCTACGGTTTCAATCTCCTCACTCCTTTCTGAAATATTCCAAGAAGGCCACCTGAGAAAACAAAGGAAAAGCCATTTAACCCAAGCATTCTGATGGGTACAGTGCTTCCCATGTGTGAGTCTTGTCATCCCTTCCTTGACTACTGACCTTGAGTACACCTTGTTTAACATGATGTTGTGATGCTATCTGGACAGCTTAACACATGGCTTAGTGAGGTTATCTGCATAAGATTTTGCATTATTCAAATCTCTCATAATGCCTACAAATACTTAGTAAATTTATTAAGTAGAAAAAGAACTTAAGAATCGGTGGTATGTATTATATAAGCACATTGCTATTTATGAGATCATTGAGATTAAACAAGGCTGAAATAGAAGATTTGCACATGATATTTTATGCAATTAGGTTTCCTGATTTATCTTGATTCATTCTATCTTGTTATGTGCCAATCTCTTGCAGATTTATAATGATTAGTTCCTAAAATGAGCTTCAACAACTAATTTTCTTATGTCTTCACTTTATGGTATATGTAGTTGCATAGAATAGACTATTTACTTGTTATTGGTACTCAATTAATATTGGTAAATCAATGCAGCAATTGACAAAGAATTTGTGGCAATTTCAATTATGTCGTCATTTGTCAACTACTTGAGGCTTTCCTATTTTTTAAACCAGAATTTATTCTCTAATCTAAACAAAGCAAACGTAAGGAACGCTATGCCCCACTGGCCAGGTATTGGAGTATGATGTGCTATTTGACACTGTTCAAGGATAAAAACATTACATGTTAATTAAAGTATAATTCTTTAAATCTGTTATAAGTGCAACTGAAAAATGTGACTTCTCTTTTTAGTGTATGACCTGCCCTGTTCTGTGGACAGTTCTGGGGCTCCATAATCCTGTTGTGCCATCTTGGCAAGCTTGAATTCTTTTCTGACAAGAAATTGAGCTCTTATTGACAGTGTGTGATTTAAACAACTAGATTGTCTCTCAAAGTAGTTCATGAACTCAAACTCCCACTTGTCTATATTTTTGTCATATCATCAGCCCACTTACTGCTTGTCAAAGCGGAGTTAGAAAGAGCATTCTCTGCTTTGGCATGGTTCCAGCAAGATTCCCAGTGAGGGTGGGACCCCAGTACCTTCACTGTCTTCTGTCTACAGAGTGGCACCCCCCTCCATCCATGCAATGCATTTCCACTCCACTGGCCCATCGTGCTTATCTCACTTGGTGACCAAAAAATATTAAGTATTCTCATGCCCCAGTCCAAGGTGAATGCTAGAAAGTGAGCTTCCACTGGAGCCTGCAAGCGAAGAGATTCCAGAGTCAGCTTGGTGACTCTCTGTAGGTGACATAGGTAACTATGTAGCTGTTTTGAGAAGTGTTTGTTACAATTTAACTCATTTATCTGGGTTTTTAGGTAGTTAACTCACAAGCTAATTCCCTGCCCTTCAGAGTGCGTCACTTTGGTTAATGAGGAAACAGTCAATGTGAGACTAGCTGAGGTTAGAAACCCACTGTGTTCTAGAATTCTCTGTGCTGGTGAACAACAGACACACTCTTAATAAGTATTTCTTTATCCAATGCATTTATTGTTAGATGTAATAGAAAATTATTTTTGTTTTATTTACTTCTGAATTTTTGTTTACTTCTGAATAATTTCTGTTACAAAAATAGAAATTCAGATTAAAAACAGGTTTATAGTATGTCATATATATTTTTCCAAATAAATTTGTCAGGGATTTGATTTGGTCAATTCATGCTAACTTTACCTTCCTCTTAATACCTATTGCATATACTCCCTAGATATCTTTACTGTATCCCCCACACCCTACATACATCCTTCTGTAGATTTAACTTAATTCAAAATGTGTTTTCCAAAGGAAATAATTAAACATTTTTTTAAAAAATCAGCATTGTATCTACTATGAGTGAAGTATTAGATTAAATGAATTATTACATTCCATAGATTTTATGATCTAAAACATGGATTTAAATTTCAATTAAAATATATTTACATTTTATATAAAATCAAATCATTAAACCTCTAGGCTTCCTTGCATAATAAATAGGTACTATGAACCTGTGTTTCCTATGCTGTCTGGAAGACTATGCCAAATATATGAGATGCTCAGCACAAAGTTTTATCTGTAACATATATTGACCAAATATATTTCCTCAACTTTGCGTGATAGAGTATCAACTCCTTACCTGTTCTATTGACTATTTTCATTTAGAGTATAGACATTAAATACTACTATTTGAAATTTAACAAACATTGATTAGCAACTCAAAATCATGTCACTTCCTATAGATTATAAATCAAAACTTTCAAAATAACTAATAATCTACTGTCAAAATTTGATATTGGGAGCTGGGCGCGGTGGCTCACGCTTGTAATCCCAGCACTTTGGGAAGCTGAGATAGGAGAATCGCAAGTTCAAAGCCAGCTTCAGCAATGGCGAGGCGCTAAGCAACTCAGTGAGACCCTGTCTCTACATAAAACACAAAATACGGCCGGGGATGTGGCTCAGTAGTCGAGTGCCCCTGAGTTCAATCCCCAGTACCAAAAAAAAAAAAAAAAGATTTAATATTGGAAAGATACAGGAGCTGTTAAAACCGTCAGGAATTATTTTTATCCACACTCATAAATTTAGAGTCCAGAAACATTGACCACATAATTTAGTATGTTTACTGCGAGAAACCTCCCAGAGTCCCACTAGACATATATAATCCAAACTTCACTTTGCAATTGAACACCTGAATCATGGAAGTTGAATTAACATCCCATGATCTTCCTCTAAGGGCAACACTTGGTTTAGAAACCAGCTATCTCAATTTCCATCTTTATATCTCTTCCTACTATATTCTCATTTTATTGAATATGGAGTAATTTTACAGAAAAAGTAAGGAAACGAAAACAAAACATGCATATTTCAATAAACTAAGATGAAAGCCACCTGATCAGAGGAAAAAGCCTGTTGGGTCCTGTTATGATCTCACAATTTCTCTTTGGGATCATTGGGTAGCCCTCCTCTCTCTCCCTGAAATATGCATGACTGTTTTAGAAAGTGTCTATGGTAAGTAGTTATTCACTTTTATCATATTTTAATGTAATTTTATAGCACTTGAAAACTTTGATCAAAAGTAATGTTATTACAACAATTCTACTATAATGTTTAGGCAGATATTTTTATTATATACTCTACATACTCTGTGACTCAACCAGAGTTATACAATTTGTTCTTTTCTGCAGGTCTTTTCTTACCAAAATATCTCAGTATTTCAAAGTTCAGGTAGGTCTCTGCATAAAATCTATCCCAATATCTCAATCTGGAGGGACATTTTTTAAACAATCCCCATAATACTGTATACAAAATTTCCAAAACAGAGAGAAAACCTCTAATTCTTGGCAAATTCCTCTTTCTAGTAAAACAAAATGTGCTTGTGAACATTTCTACCCACTGTTGGTAATTTTGATCCTCCAACCAACTGTACAAACTTAATGGCTCTTCCATATCGATCTAATATCTGCTTGTAGGAAAATGGAGTAAGCATTTCCTGCCCAATCAGACATTCAGCGTAAGCAACTTTGCTTCTTTGAGTTTTTCATTTGGAATATGTTCAGGTTGTTCATCTTCTGGCATTCGTTAAGTTTGTCAATGTCTTTTGTTAAGCATGACAAAAGCAACCAAATACTCTATTTTTTATGTATCAGTTTTTTTACTATTCAAATCATATTTAGTTAGCAACTACTATGTGCCTGTGAGTGTAAACAAAAATGTAAATTTCTACCTTCATGAAACATGTTCTGGTGTAAGCAGGAAGGCTGACAAAATTATTAATGTTTACATTTCACAACTTGTTACCATAATGAGCATTATAGAAAAAATAATCCAGAAAAAATGAAGAGATGTACTTTAATGAGGAAAGAAATGTTTAAAAGGGTATTCCAGTAATGACGTTGAAGACATTTAGAAACACTAGAAAGAGGCAACAGAGTGAACCATGTGGGAGCCAAGAAAATTTTCAACTGTGATTCGATTTACATATATTTCTTTTATATGGCTAAGAAGTAGGAGTTTTATAAACCACAGTGGGCTGAGACAATGGTTTTAATTTGTCTCTATAATTGATTTAATTGGTTTGTATGACAGATTCTATCATTAAAAGCATTCAGTCTGTATAAGCTGTACTGTGTCAACCAATTTAAGGAAAATCATTACTTTTAATTAATTTTTTTATACAAATAGAGCACGGCTTTTGATTTCTCTGGTTGTACATGATATAGAGTCACACCATTCATACAATCATACCCATACATAATTTAATAATGTCCATCTCATTCCAACATCTTCTCCCTGCCACACCTCCTCCTCTTCCCTTCCTCCCATCTGCCTAATCCAAAGTTCCTCCATTCTTCCCTCCCCGCCATTACAGATCCACTTACCAGAAAAAACATTCAACTTTTGCTTTTTTGGGATTTGATTACTTTGCTTAGCATGATATTCTCCAACTCCATCCATTTATCTGCAAATGCCATAATTTCATTCTTCTTTAAGGCTTTGTAATATTCCATTGTGTATATATGCCATAGTTCCTTTATCCATTCATCTATTGAAGAACATCTAGGTTGTTTCCACAGTTTAGCTATTGTGAATTGAGCTGCTATAAACATTGGGATGTCTGCATTATTGTAGTATGCTGATTTCAAGTCCTTTTTGTATAGACCAAGAAGTGGGATGGCTGGGTCAAATGGTGGTTTCATTCCAAGTTTTCTAAGGAATCTCCATACTGCTTTCCAAAGTGTTTGTACCATTTTGCATTTCCATCAGCAATGAATCAGTGTACCTCCCCCCCCCACATCCTCACCAGCACATATTGTTGCTTGAATTCTTGATAATTGCCATTCTGACTTGAGTGAGATGAAATCTTATAGCAGTTTTGATTTGCATTTCTCTAATTGCTAGAGATGTTGAATATTTTTTTTATGTATTTATTGATCAATTGTATATCTTCTTCTGTAAAGTGTCTGCTCATTTCCTCAGCCCATTTATTATATGCGTTATTTGTTTTTGGTGTTAAGTTTTTTGGGTTCTTTATATATCCTGGAATCAATGTTCTACCTGATGTGCACATGGTAAAGATTTTCTCCCATTATGTTGGCTCTCTATTCATGTTATTGATTCTTTCCTTTGCTGAGAAGATGCTTTTTAGTTTGAATCCATCCCATTCATTGATTCTTGATTTTATTTCTTGCGTGATAGGAGTCTTGTTAAGAAAGTCAGGTCCTAATCTGACATGATGAAGATTTGGGCCTGAATTTTATTCTATTAGGTGCAGAGGTCCTGGTCTAATTCCTAGGTACTTTATCCACTTTGTCTTAAATTTTGTGAAGGATGATAGGGGTTTAGTTTCATTTTTCATATGGATTTCCAGTTTTCCCAGCACCATTTGTTTCAGACGCTATCTTTTCTCCAATGTATGTTTTTGACACCTTTGTCTAGTATGAGATAGCTGTATTCATATGAGTTTGTTTCTGTATCCTCTATTCTGTACCATTGGTCTAAATGTCTAGTTTGGTGCCAATACCATGTTGTTTTTTAAATATAGCTCTGTAGTATAGTTTAAGGTCTGGTATTGTGATGCCTCCCATTTCACTCTTCTTGCTAAAGATTCTTTTGGCTTTTCTGGGTTTTTTATTTTTCCAAGTAATTTCATGATTGCTTTTTCTATTTCTATGAGGAATGTCATTGGGATTTTGATTATAATTGCATTAAATCTGTATAACATTTTTGGTAGTATGGTTATTTTGGCAATATTAATTCTGCCTATCCAAAAACAAAGGAGATCTTTTCATCTGCTAATGTCTTCTTTAATTTTTTTCTTTAATGTTCTATAGTTTTCATTTTAGAGGTCTTTCACCTCTTTTGTTAGTCTGATTCCCAAGGGTTTTGTTTTGTTTTGTTTTGTTTTTTGAGGCTATTTTAAATGTGGTAGTTTTCCTAATTTCTTTTTCAGAGGATTCATCATTGATGTACAGAAATGTATTTGATTTATGTGTGTTGATTTTAAATCCTGCTACTCTTCTGAATTCATTTATTAGTTCTGGAAGCTTTCTGTTGGAAATGTTTGAATCCTCTACCTATAGAATCATGTCAACAGCAAATAGTGATAGTTTGAATTCTTTTCCTATTCATATCCCTTTAATTTCTTTCATCTACCTAATTGCACTGGCTAGTGTTTCAAGGACTATGTTGAATAAAAATGGTGAAAGGGGACATCCCTGCCTTGTTCCAGTTTAGAAGGAATGCTTTCAATTTTTATCCATTTTCAATGATGTTGGCCTTGGGCTTAGCATAGATAATTTTTACAATGTTGAGATATGTTCTTATTATCTCTAGTTATTCTAGTGTTTTGAATATGAAGGAGTGCTGTATTTTGTCAAATGCTTTTATTGCATCCATTGAGATGATCATACGATTCTTACTTTTAAGTCTATTGATGTGATTGATTATGTTTGTTGATTTCCGTATGTTGAACAAATCTTACATCCCTAGGATGAAACCCTCTTGATCATGGTTCACCATCTTTTTTATATGCTTTTTTATTCAATTTGCCAGAATTTTATTGATAATTTTTGCATCTATGTTCATTAGATGTATTGGTCTGAAGTTTTCTTTCCTTGGTGTGTCTTTGTCTGATTTTGGTATCAAGGGGATATTATCCTTGTAGAATGAGTTTGGAAGGGTTCTCTCTTTTTCTATTTCATAGAGTGATTTGAGAAGTATTGATATTAGTTCTTTTGTTGTTTTTTTTTAAAACAACCTTTATTTTATTTATTTATGTATGTATTTTGTATGTGGTGCTAAGGATCAAACCCAGTGCCTCACGCGTGCGAGGCAAGCGCTCTACCACTGAGCCACGACCCCAGCCCCATTGATATTAGTTCTTATTTGATGCTCTTGTAGAACTCGGCTGTGAATCCCTCTGGTTCTGGACTTTTTTTTTTTTTTTTTTTGGTTGGTAGGCTTTTGATGGCATCTTCTATTTCCTTGCTTGAAATTGTACATGTTTTCCTGATTTGGTTTGTGTAGATCATATGACTCTAGAAATTTGTTGATCTCTTTGAGAGTTTCTATTTTATTGAAGTATAAATTTTCAAAATAGTTTCTAATTATCTTCTGTATTTCAATAGTGTCCATCCTGATCTTTCCTTTTTCAACACAAATTTTAGTAATTTGACTATTCTCTCTCCTTATCTTCATTAGCATAGCTAGGGTTTATCAATGTTATTTATTTTTTCTAAGAATCAAATTTTTGTTTTGTCATTTTTTAAAATTGTTCCTTCTGTTTCAATTTTATTGATTTCAGCTCTGATTTTAATTATTTCCTGCCTTCTACTACTTTTGGAATTGGTTTGTTCTTCTTTTTCTAGGGCTTTGAGATATAATGTTAGGTCATTTATTTGTTGACTTTTTATTCTTTCAAGGAATAAACTGAATGCAGTGAACTTTCCTCTTAGCACTGACTTCATAGTGTTCCAGAGATTTTGATATGTTGTATCATTGTTCTCCTTTACCTCTAAGAATATTTTAATCTCCTCTCTGATACCTTCTGCTATCCATGCATCATTCAATAGCATATTATTTAGTCTCCAAGTGTTAGAGTAGCTTCTTTTTTTAAAAAAATTTTATCAGTGATTTATAATTTCATTCCATTATGGTCAGATAGAAGGCAGGGTAGTATCTATTTTTTTTTTTTTTTTTGTATTTGCTGAGAGTTGCTTTGTGGCATAATATATGGTCTATTTTAGAGAAGTAGCCATGTAGTGATGACAAGAAAGTGTAGAGGGATGAAATATGCTATATATGTCTGTTAAGTTTAATTCATGGTAAATGTTGTTCCAGGACCTTCTAACTTTGAGAGTCTATGTTGAGAAACTGCTGAGATTTCACTGAGTTTCCCCCTATATGTAATCTGATTCCTTTCTCTTGAGTCCTTTAGAATTCTATCCATATTCTGTATGCTAGGCATTTTCATTATAATGTGCTTTGGTGTGGACCTGTTGTAATTTTGTACATTTTTTGTGCTTTAAGCCTCTTATATTTGATTTTCCAATTAATTCTTCAGGTTTGGGCAATTTTCTGATATTATTTCATTTGACAGATTGTTCATTCCTTTGGTTTGTATCTCTATGCCTTCATCTACCCTGATAATTTTAAAATTTGGTCTTTTCATGTTTTCCCATAATTCTTGGATGTTCTGCTCATAGTTTCTTACCATCTTTGCTGTGTGGTCAACTTTATTTTCAAGATTGTATATTTTGTCTTCATTGTCTTTGGTTCTGTCTTCCAAGTGTTCTGTTCTGTTTGTGATGCTTTCTATTGAGTTTTTAAATTTGGTTTATTGGTTTTTTTTTATTTCAAGAATTTCTGGTTTTTTCCCCAGAATCTCTCTTTATTGAAGTAATTTTTTGTTTCCTATATTTGCTCACATAGCTCTTTATTGAATTGATCTTTCATTGTTGCCTTTGTTTGCTCTCTTATATCATCCTTTACTTTGCAGAACATTTTAATCATGTACATCCTGAACTCCTTCTCTGATATTTCTTCTACTGTCTGGCCATGGATTCTAATAATCTACAATTTTGGTTTGTTTGGTGCACATTCTTCCCTTGTTTTTTCATGTTGTTCATGTACCTTCCCCTCTACCAGTGCAGATCCGAGGTATTAGAGTTTCTACCCTATAGACTTATAGTGTTCCTGCAGGTTTCCAATACCTCTCCATTAAGGAGGAGATCAATCTTAATAGATCCTAATGCAAACAATTGGCAGTCTTAAACCAAATAGTTCCTATTAAGAGGTTTATAGTTTTGTTGCAATAAACATAAATGGTACATTTAATTATTATCTACAATATAAACAGTAGGTTTGTTATAGGGGGTCTTAATTTCTAATGGTGGACAAAGAATTGGGGAGGTGCCGGATGTTAAGGAGGGAAGAGGTGAGGATATAGAGGTATTAGGTCTTAGGAAGTGTGAAAGAAGAATCAAAAGAAGTTGGCTGGTAACAGGAGAAAAAAGAGAAAGAGACTCTGGGGTGAGAGATAAGTAGGAAAAAATAGAGTATAAAAAATAAATTAGTAAGAAAAAGAAAAAATGTAAAAATAAAAGATAAAAGAATATACAGCAAAATTTTAATATATTATTTAGTGATCCCATTCCTCAGTAGCCTACTGCATGAAAAGTACTTGGTTTTACAAATGTTGTGTAGCTGTTGTGATGGCAGTAGCCTCAACCTTTGCAGGATAGATATTACTTCTTAGTCTCCATGACCACAGCATAGTTTTAAAAATGCTTCCAGGACCCATTTAATGTTAAATACCAAGTCATTCTCAAAAGTACCCCAGAGCCCGAAATGCCAGTGAGAGATGTAAAAACCACAGCCTTCATGTTTTATTTACTACTGATATAAAGTAATACATTGAGCACAATTTTTCATGTTTTGCTTCATTCAAGTTAATGTCTGTGTTGCTACATAAGTATATATTTAACACATTTTGGTGAGTAATGAAGACTATATAATCTAATATGTCTACTTAAGATATTTGACATGTACCAAATTTTAACTCTGGGTGGGATAAGATAC
Source organism: Geosciurus inauris (assembly GCA_004024805.1). Lineage (NCBI taxonomy): Eukaryota > Metazoa > Chordata > Mammalia > Rodentia > Sciuridae > Geosciurus > Geosciurus inauris. The sequence continues at coordinate 88,826 of PVHX01006962.1, forward strand.
ATACTTATTTGAAATACAGCATTCATAATCCATTTCTACCTTACTTTGAAATGACATTGGGTACAATCATTGAATATGGAAATTAAGAGTACAGCCAAACAATTTTCTCTAAGTAGGAAGGTTGAATTATTTCTAGTGCTGAAAAGGAACAGAGCCAGTTGTAGAGTTAGTCACATGTCACATAATGACTGGTGAAATGAGGTGGGTAGTATGTAGAGAGCAAAAGGTGCCTTCAAATTGCTTCTTTTTATGTATTTTCAGAGCCTATTTTGCCTTCATCAAATATTTTAATAACTTTATATAGCTTGCCAGTTCTCTGATCTAGCCAAAGACCCCTTTCTTAAATAATGTAATGCCTAAAATCACAATGTAGTGGTGTCTCCAGGGCTGAGGAGTTCCCATTTGCTTATTTCTTGGTCATATCAATTCAATATTGATCATATGAAATGGAAAATTTGTTACATAAAAATTGTCTTATAATTACTTTTATATGATCATAATAGAAAATGTAGGCATATATTTAAACTATAGGCCATGTATCACAGAATCTGTGATGTCATATAATGTACTTTTCACAAATATTTTTTTCCACCAAGAAATAAATACTAGTCTCAATTAATGTTTACCACACTGTAAGGTAATCATTTTTAAGACAAATTTTAAACTCATAGTTATTTAAAAATGGAGAACAAAGCCTTAATTGATGTAAATGTTATACTTGTAAGCTTACATATTATAAAATCATATCTCCAATTTTTCCTATATGAAGAAAACTATGCATAGCTTGTCTTTAAATTCTGGTATTAATAATATGAATTTTAGAAATGAAAGGAGAAATATATAGTAGGTGCATGTTTAGAAAATATTTGTAGCTTTTAAGTAGAAATGTCAAAATACTAATTATGATATTCTTCTAATACTGATTTGGGTAATTGGACATTAACAGATACAGTGTTGCAGGTGAAAAACTTACTTTTATTCTCTTATGTATCTTTTAAAATTACCCTGATGTTGGCCTTTAAAAATCATTTTAACTAATAACTAATTCTTATTATGGATTTAAAAAAGAAATCATGCAAAGTTTATAATTATATACATGTTATAAAGGTTTTAACCATTAATGAATGTAGAGTCAGGAAGTATTGTTCACATATTTTCTTGTATAGTCTATCATTCTCTATTCCAAATTAATAAGACAAATAATATTTACATGTTCTTTTATCCTCTTCCATTGTATTAAATTCTGCTTATTTTTATATTTACAATACACATTTTCTCAATGAAAATAGCAGTATTTTTATTTCAAATTTGAATTATTTTGTCAACACGTAAACTGTAGTTTTTTTCCATAATAATAATAATGATAATTTTAATTTATATGATACTTGTCATTCTTTGAAAATTGGATGAAATTGCAAATATAGTAACATTTATACACCTTCTTTGAACCAGAAATAGTAAAAGGTTTCTACAAGATATGTACCATCAAATCATTTTTAAGGAGCTAAGATTTTGAAAATTAATTTTAGAGACAAAAAATCAAATACAGAAATCATACAAGCTCTAAAGACAATGCTTTTGCAATAACTAAGTTGTCTCTATTGTATAAACTTAAATCATCACCAGTATGGAAAATGAGAAAATCTACCAAATGGGATCACAAAGTGTGTCCAAACTTAACTCTGATAACATTCAAATGATTGTTAACAATTGAAAACCCTCCTAGTTTTATCATCACCTAATTTCTTTCCTTCAAATTTTCCTTTCTGAGGATTATACCAAGGTCCCCCAGCAGGTCTTCTGATATTGTGGCATTTACGTGGGTGAAGCCCACAGCACCTGGTTTTTGTGAGCAGCCAGTTCAGCCCTCGTTGTCCTTTAAGGCTTCACACCAATGCTAATGGGTCACTCAAAACTTCACAGAAATGGAAATATGAGAAGCATTCAGAGTTAATATTTCATAGGAAAAGAAGACTCTCATTCTCCTTTTCCTAACATAAGATGGCCTTCTTATTTCCTAAGTTAGTAGAAAAGAATAATGAAAATTAATAAAGGAATAATGACAATAATGTTTGATTTCCTAGCAAAATAATATTCACATGAATTATTATCTCATACTCCAAGGGTTATACTGTTTTGAAATCATTTATATGGGAAAACAGTCATTCAAATACTATGAAATGAAATGAAAGTTGACCATCTTCAAAAATATAATGGTTATTATATTTCTCAATTATCTTTTCTCTGCTCCCTATTTATTGAAGAATGGTGTTAAGTCATTGGCTTGGCCAAGCAGTTCTTAATTTTGTGTTGCATTGAAACAAAACAAACTAGCAGAAAATGACTAGAAGTAAATAGAAATGTGTGTGTGTGTTCAATAACTAAAATTGTGTATAAGAACAAAAGTAACAAGTAGTGGAACATTACTTTTTTTAAATTATTTTTAGTTGTAGATGGACACAATGTCTTTATTTTATTGCTTTGTATGTGGTGCTGAGGATCGAACTCAGGGCCTCACCCATGCGAAGCAAGTGCTCTACCACTGAGCTATAATCCCAGCCCCGAAACAATACTTTTTACTTCTAAGAGCAGATAAAATGATTTATAATTTACCATGAAGTTCTATTTAGTCTGTATTTAAATAAGAATACCGAATTTTTGAAAAAATCACCACAGATTCTAAGTTTTTGTATTTCCATATTATTATTCTATGTGTGCCTGAGATTCAAAACATATCCCTAAACAGTATGGCAGGAACAGGAGTGGAATAAAGGGAGGTATGGTTAAACTGATGAGATCTGTGGACTTTTTTTTGAACAAAGTGATCAGGTCATTTGAATATATGAGATGCCAGAAAGCATCCACGGGGAGGTACAAATAAGTTGCAAAGGCCCTGTAATTCAAAGAGAGAGGAATGCTGGCTCCTGGAGTTGGTCATGAGTCTGCAAGTTTGAGTTATTTAAGTTAAGAATGTTGGGAGAGACAAAAAATAGGGAATACCATAAACAAAGCTAACAACGTATAAAAGAATAATATCTAAGAAACTACTGTACAGTTTTAGGCATAAAACAACCAACACCATGGAGCAAAGTGAGAAGGTGAGTGGCATGAATCATATGGGCCAGGCAGAGAAGACATGTCTGCTACACACACCTTGTTATGTTGTTATGTTGTTATGTTATGAAAAACTCAGGCATCTGTAGATCACGGCCAACCTAGTGATGCATAGAATTGATTATTTCACTTCTTATGAATGAACATTTTTGCATTTTCTTTTCCTAAACTTAAATATAATTGAAGAACGCCCAGTGCTATTAATGAATTGTTGAAACACAATACTAAGTTAGATATGGAAATTTGTGATTGTAGTATCACACAGGTTTGCTGAGGACTGTTTCATTGCAAAGATAACTGGCTCCTATGAAATGCCTAGCTTTATAACAAAGGTGGAGCTATGTATGCACACATATACAGGCATAGAAAACAGGCAACTATTATTACAAATTTAGGAAATATTTGCTGTCAAGGCTGAATAACTTTTGTGGACAGTTTGCAATAGTTTTCCATTATTTTGATTTTTTTCTGTATAATGAATGACTAATAATTTAATTAGAAAAAATTCAATTATTTCAAATATGTTCAACCTTAAATATTACTAAATGTCTAAACCAGTATTTGGAGATTTATTTCACTAATTGATCTTATGTACAATTGAAATATAACTCATCCATAATCCTGTTTTAAAGATCTATTTAGAATTCAGTAATATTATTCTTGTTATATTTAACTTGTACTCATATGCTAGCAATAGAAAATGAAAACATGCAAGGAAATGAGACCCTGGATGTTGGGTCTTGAGCAGCGTGCCATTTTCAAGCCATGGTTGTAGATAGTAGGAACAAATTCAAAAGGCATTAGTCAGGGCAGCTCCGCTGTGGGCGGCTCGGAGCCCCAGCCCATGGCCTGCCCCGAGTAAGGCATGCTTCTACATGAGGGGGCATGGGACAGCACCTAGGAACAAACTGAACTCAACACAGAACACCGTGAAAAGGCAGCAATTCCACCAGTGGCCTGGCCCAGAGTTACACCCTGCTGTGAAACCCACACCCAGGACACCAGCGGGGAAAGCCCATCAAGCAACGGACAACGCCACCTACTGGAGGTGAAAGGAACCATACCTGTTTATTTACGTTGAGACTTTTGTTTTTACTTTTTTTATTCTAATTTTTTATTTTATCCTTTATCTTTTTCTCCTAATATTTCTATTAATTTTTTGTTTTATTTCACTGCTCTTTTCTTCTTTCCTTTCTTTCTTTTTCCTTCCCTCTTTTGTCTCTCACTCTTTTCCTACCCTTTAATCCCCAACAGTTGTGAAACCAAGTATTTGTTATACAGTGGGACATGGTAGATTGGGATTTCTGAACTGTATACTAGAGTGGTATGATACAGTTTTGTAACTCCCACTTGCATATGTTTTATTTTTCTTGCTATCTTCTCTCTTCATTGTACTCTCTTTTCTTCCTCCTTACTGGTCTTCCGCAAGTCTCTTTTGCTCTTTCTAGTAATAGCCAACTTCTCTTGGATTCCTTTTTCATGCTTTCTAATATCTAGTAACCATATCCTCACTTCCTACTACCCCAACAACCTATCCTACCCCCCACCCTCAAGTTTCTCTAGCCCACCAACAGAAAATATAGACCCTTGTGCAAACTTATTGTTTACATAATAGATTGTAAAGGAACCCATAATTGTTGTATATTGTGACTAAACTGTAAATGTATTTGGGAGCTATTAGGAACTACTTGGTTTGAAACTATATATTGCTTGTATTGAGATTAATCAATATTGGTCTCCCCTTTAAAAGAGAGGTATTGAAACCCTGCAGGAAAACTATACCCATATAGGAATAAAAACTGTAACAACTTGGATCAGCAGAGCTAGAAGGAAAGACACAAAATCACCATGAAAAAACAAGGGAAGAAAGTGACTCAAACAAACCAGGATAACACACTACTAGAATCCATGGTCAGTACAGCAGAAGAAATGACAGAACAAGAATTCAGGATGTATATAATTAAAATGCTCTGTGACTTTAAAAATGATATAAGAGAGCAAGCCCAGTCAGCAAAAGACAATTTCGATAAAGAGATACATAGGCAAATACAGAAAGTAAAAGATCACTTCAGTAAGGAGATAGAGAATCTGGAAAGGAACCAGACAGAAATCCTTGAAATGAAAGAAACAATAAACCAAATTAAAAACTCAATGGAAAGCATCACCAACAGATTAGACCACTTGGAAGACAGTACCTCAGATACTGAAGACAAAATATTTAACCTTGAGAATAGAGTTGACCACACAGTGAAGACGGTAAGAAGCCATAAACAGAACATCCAAGAGCTTTGAGATAACATTAAAAGACCAAACTTAAGAATTATTGGTATAGAAGAAGGCATAGAACTCCAAACCAAAGGATTGAGCAATCTATTCAATGAAATAATATGAGAAAACTTCCCAAATATGAAGAATGAATTGGATAATCAAATTCAAGAGGCTTACAGGACACCAAATGTTCAAAATCACAACAGACCTACACCAAGGCACATCATAATGAAAATGCCTAACATTCAGAATAAAGAGAGAATCTTAAAAGCCACAAGAGAAAGGAATCAGATTACATATAGGGGGAAGCCAATTAGGATCACTGCAGACTTCTCAACCCAGACCCTGAGAGCAAGAAGATCATGGCAAAGCATATACCAAGCACTAAAAGACAGCGGATACCAACCAAGAATCTTATATCCAGCAAGATTAAGTTTTAGATCTGATGATGAAACAAAAACCTTCCAAGATAAACAAAAATTAAAAGAATTCACAGCAAGAAAGCTGGCACTACAGAACATTCTTGGTAAAATATTCCATGAGGAGGAAATCAAAAACAACAATGAAAACCTGCAGAGGGACAAGCTACATTAAAGGCCAATCAAAGGAAAAACCCAGTCAAGTTAAAAACCGAAGAATAAACCAAAATGTCTGGAAATACAAACCATGTCTCCATAATAACATTGAATGTCAATGGCCTAAACTCAGCAATTAAAAGACACAGACTGGCAGATTGGATTAAAAAAAAGACCCAACAATATGTTGCTTCCACGAGACTCATCTCATAGAAAAAGATACTCACAGATTGAAGGTGAAAGGATGGAAAAAACTTTGTCACTCAATGGACTGAATAAACAAGCAGGAGTTTCCATCCTCATTTCAGATAAAGTAGACTTCAAACCAAAGTTAATGAAAAGGGATATAGAAGGTCATTTCATACTGCTCAAGGGAATCATACATCAACAAGACTTAACAATCTTAAATATCTATGCCCCAAACAATGGGGCAGCCATGTTCGTCAAACAATCCCTTCTCAAATTCAAGGACCAAATAGATCCCAACACAACTCTCTCACCACTGGACAGATCTTCCAAACAAAAACTAAACAAAGAATCTACAAGACTTAATAGAACAATCAATGGTCAGGACTTAACGGATATATATAGAATATTCAATCCATCAACAAGCAAATACACATTTTTCTCAGCAGCACATGGATCCTTCTCCAAAATAGATCATATGCTATACCATAAAGCAAGTCTTAGTAAATACAAAAAAATAGATATACTACCCTGCATTCTATCTGACCATAATGGACTGAAACTAGAAATTAATGACAGTTAAAAAAAAAAAAAAAAAAAAAAAAAAAAAAAAAAAA
>PVHX01006963.1:0-24291 GCA_004024805.1 Geosciurus inauris
ATGCTGTTTTTAAGTCTTTTGGGTATAGACCTAGAAGTGGGATAGCAGGCTCAAATGGTGGTTCCATTCCAAGTTTTCTAAGGAATCTCCATACTGCTTTCCAGATTGGTTGTACCAATTTGCAGTTCCACCAGCAATGTAAGAGCATGCCTTTTTCCCCACAACCTCGCCAACACTTATTGTTGTTTGTATTCTTGATGATTGCCATTCTGACTGGCGTGAGATGGAATCTTAGGGTAGTTTTGATTTGCATTTCTCTGATTGTTAAAGATGTTGAACATTTTTTCATATGTCTGTTGATGGATTGTATATCTTCTTCTGTGAAGTTTGTGTTCAGCTCTTTGGCCCATTTGTTGATTGGGTTGTTAGGTTTTTTGGTGTTAAGTTTTTTGAGTTCTTTATATATCCTGGAGATTAGTGTTCTATCAGATGTGTGTGTGGCAAAGATTTTGACAGAAGCAGGTGCAGACTTAGAACTTCTGGCACCTGCCTGGCCATCCCTCTCTAACTCCAGGGGCTGGAGAGCTAAAGTGCATCCCAGACTGTTCCTTCCTGCAGGTTTAGGAGTAGAGCCCTGACCTGCAGGAGTGAGGAAGGTGAGGCTGCCTCTGGACACTCTCCACTGTGGGGATTATCTCCTCCCCTCTCCAACTCCATGCAGCTCACAGAACAAGACCAGGATCTGCCTCAGACATTTCTCTGACACTCACTGTCAGACACAGCAGAAAACAGCTCCAGGGGAGGATGAGCCCAGATGAAAAGACCCCTGCCACCCCTGCCAAAGCAGCCCTGGGAGGTGCAGACCAGCTGGAGCTGAAGAAGCTGTGGGCCAAGAGCCAGAATAAGCAAGCCCAGCACAACAAGGAGCTCGCTAGGAAAGCCAGCAACCATGTGAAGCGAGGCAAGAGCTTTTAGAAATGACAAAAGAGAAACAGAAGGAAAAAGTGTGAAAGACCTAAGAGCAAACGAAAGAGAAATGGCCGAAGAGTGGGATGGAATCCCCTGGGCAGGGAAGGCTGAGTTCCAAGACAGCCAAGGAGCTCTCCCCGAGGGTGTCAGGGAGGTGGTAAGAGGAAGACACTGCCAAACATGGAGTACTTTCCCCTTTGTTTTTCAAATATGAATTTAATTAAAGGATTTCCTGATATTAAACCATCCTTGACTTTTTGGAATAAAATGTATTTGGTTATAATTTGTTTCCTTTATGAGATAGACCAATAATATCTTTTTTCATTATACTATCCATTAACTTTTTAAGACTAAGATTTTACAAACCTTCTAAAAATAATTGAACAACTTTTTCTAATTTTTCTTATCTCTCGAAGACAGCGTAAGTGATTTTTTCCTTAAAAGCTCATCGATGAGCTGACCCCGGAAACCTGCTCCTTCATCTGCAGCTGTGTTACACTAAGAGCGAACCCTCCGTGCTACCTCCCAACCCACCAGTTCTCTTCAGTGGCAAAGTTCTCCCCGCCACTTTTTTTTTTCTTCTTCTTGTGTTAATCAGTTTTCCATCTCTGTGACAAAATACCTGAGATAAACAACTTAAAGGAGGAAAGCTTTATTTGAGCCATGGTTTCAGAGATTTCAGCCCAGGGTTACTCGGTTCCATTGGTTCCGCGCCTGGGGTGAGACAGAATCATGGCTGCTCGTCTCATGGTGGATGGCAGCAGAGAGTGAAAGAGCAAGGAGGAGCCAGGGACAAAATGTACCTTTCAAAGGCATGCTCCAAATGCCCCATTCCTCCAACCAGGCCCCACCTCCCAAAGTCTCCACCACCCCCTGTAGTGCCACCAGCAAGGAACCAAGCCCTCAACACCTGAGACTTTATGGGACATTCCAGATGTGAATGTTTCTAACACCTCCCTCTCTCCTTCTCTCTTGCCACCGCCAGACAATGTCCTAGACATCCCAGCGTGCTCTCCCACAGTGGGCCACTCAGTGTTCCAGCAGCAAAGAGATGACACATTCAGAACAGGGGAATCTTGGGAAGCCTAAGGAAGGGTCCATATACAAAGGAGAGGGCAGGCCATGGGAAGAGCAAGAGGAAATGCAGGACTCGGCCAGAAACAGTGCGGCTAATCCTCCCCCAGGCCTGCAGCCATGGGGACAGGAACAGCGATCAGAACTCAGAGCCTCATGAAAAAGGCCACCTTGGTCTTGTCTGAAGAAAGAGCCCAGCTGAGGGGACTTCCAGAGTGTGATTGAATGCCGTGATCACTTTCCGTCCCCTGTGTCTCATTGGAGCCACCAGTGGCTGAAACTGTCTCCTCTGCTAAGCCAAAGGAGACCACTCCCTGCAGCAACAGCGTGGAGGGCTGATCTTACAAGACCCAGAGACCTCATCCAGCTCACTAATCCCAAATCATGACAAGTGTCACTGTCCACAGCCACACTGAACACAAGTGTTTTGCAACCAGCTTGAAACACCACAATGCACAAGAGGAGATATTTGAAGATAATTCAGCACACGGGAAATTGCCTGTTTGCGAGTTTGCTTCTGACAGCTCCCAAGGAACAGACTGTCTGCTCATCTTCCTGTCACCAGTGCCAGCCTGAAACCTGGAAAACAGCATGTGTTCAGTAGTAAACTGCAGATGAGTGAAGGAATCAAGACTCCATGTGACCCGTGTGTCACACGAGGCTCAAGGTCTGGTTCGCTGTCGTTCTGTTTGTTTTTTGAGAATTCGAGGATGGAGAGGACAGTCTCGAAGGTCCTGAGAACACTGGTTGACCTTGTGTCAGTGACTCGGAGACTGTCTTGTTCATCCTCACAATGAACACTGAAGACGCCCTTTGTTATCCTCTGGGGGCCTGAGGATTTTGACTGGCTTACTAAATCATCCCCGTCCAAGTCAGCAAGCAAGCCCAGATACTCCACTGCCTGAGAGCCTCACAACTGAATAGTTCATTCATGCCCGTGTTGAGTCATGGGCTCCTCACTCATCTGCCCTGCTGCGGCCTCCACGCCACGCTTTCCAGCCATTCAGAAAGCACAGCTGCCTCTGCTGCACTAGCACAATGGCTTCTTGAGAGGCTGTGGCATCACTGAGGAAAGCGCTGCTCATCTGCCTCACGTGGCGCTTCACTGGTCTACACAAAATGTTCTGTGCATGCACTTAGTTTAGGGGAAAGAACTAGCATTTCTTAAGCACCTGCTGTTACCCCATTTAATTTCTGCAGCAGCCCTGCAGGGTAAGAAGGAGAAGGCATATGCCCACGTGTAGACGAGGCTCTAGGAAGGTGAATCTGGATCAGTGTCTCCCAGCAAATAAGCGTCAGAGCAGGGGGAAGCAGCCCTGCTTTCCTGATCTAGTGTTGTTTCCGGAAGGGTTTGTTGAGCGATGCAGGGCTTCACATACATGTTGGGCCAATTTCAGCCTGTTGGACATGTCTATCTAAAAACAGCTCAAAAGCCCCTGCTCCTGCCACTCGGCAGCCAACAAATTCCACTGTATAGTAACCATAATAATAATAGCACTGCTATGTAATTCCATTTAAATTTACTTTAATAATAATTTAATGAAATAGTAAGAAATAATAATAGCAACTAATATTTTGGCAGAGCTACTCTGTGCCTGACCCTGTGCTGAGAACTCGACCCAAGTCAACGGCTCCAAATCGTACAGTAAGCTTATGCTGTTGGCATCAATATCACCCCTGCTTTACCACAGAGGAAACCGAGACACACAGAGGTGAGGTCTAGAGGTGGAGGTCTCACAGGTAGCAGGTGGGCAGCAGAGCCCCACACGGGCAGCCTGGCTCAGCCTTCTCTACTCCCTTGTGGGGAACACGGGGCAGAACTGCATTAGCCACATGCAGACAGGGAGCCAAGGCTTGGAGAGTGGAAGAGACCTGCTGACCAGCCAGATGCAGCATGCATGGATCACGAGCAGCTCAGCACATGCAAAGCCAGGATTCCCACCCAGGCCTGTCTTCTGGAGAGAGTGTGTTCATTTCTACTTCCTTGGTTACTTGTGGGGATTAACGGCGACATTGGACATAGGAGCATGTAGTAAGGGATAACTCCTTGGCATCCTCTGCTTTCCTTATACCGTTTTAATTCTCTCAATTTCAATGCATTAAGCCTCTAGGGTAAGAGGTAGAGCAGGACTCCGTTTTTCCAGCTAGGTCCCACTGTCCTGCTGTGTCCATAGTATCTACCATCCAAACCTGTGTGAATGAGCTGATCACCTTCTCTAGAACAAGAAACCTACAGGAGATAGGATTCTGGTGGGGAAAACAGGAAATCCTCCTCAAAGGCAAACCTGATTAAAGCTAAATTAAAAGCTCAGATGACCTCAATCATCAATCATTGATATGGGATCCAGTATCAAATGAAGGAAGGAGGACCCCAAGAAAAATCTCAAGGACATCTACATGGAAAATTTAATTGCAACCTCATTGTGGACATTAGAGAAATATGTCTCTCTTCATGGCTCATTACCCTTTCACCCATATTTTGTGAACATGTGCCAGCTTCAATGAACCTAAGACAAGGATAATTCATGAGCCCTACCATTAGGGAATATATGGTCTCAGGAAGACTCTGGAGAAGTAAGGAGAAACGTGCAACACAGAGTGGGCTATGTTGCTGAGAAGCAGTGTGTCCAGTGTTGGGATCATTCAACAGTTACCGTGGCAACTTTCAAATTTGGTGATGTGCAAGGGCTGTCCCACACCACTGTAGTCAAATCTCTGGAGGGGGGACCTGGGAATAATCATTTCTTCACAGTTCCGCAGGTGGTTTTAGTATGCTACCAGTGTTGAAATGCACAGCCACAGCAGAAAGCACCAGGTGCTGCTCAGGGCCTTCGAGGAGCCCCCACACCACCTTAAAAGAGAGAAAATGCTGCTATGGGGAGGTAACAGGCAAGTTGAGACCTGAGGCAGGAGCCAGCCAGGCCTGAGTGGGTAGCAGAGGGTGCAAAGGAGGGTCAAGAATCCTTTAAGAGAAACTTGGAGTCCTGGAATGGTTTCAAATCCTGTTTCAACTTGACTGCTGGCCCTTGTCTCTCACACTACTGCAGCAAGCCACAGCTCTGACGAATGAGATGCAAGCCCATTACTCATTTCCATTCACAATGGAATTCACTCTTCACTCAACCTGAGAACCAGTCTCTTGACAGCTGTCTTAGTCCATTTTCTATTGCATAACAAAATCTCTAAAACTGAGTAATTTCTAAATAATACAAGCTTGTTTGACTCAGTTCTCAGACTGAGAAGTCCAAGATCATGGTGCCAACGTCTTCCCAGCATCAGGTGAGGGTTTCTTGGTGCACCACAGCATGGCAGAGGGCATCACAGGTGAGAAGGAGCTCTTCTTAGAAAACCACAAGTTCCACCCTGGGAGTCCCACTCAATGTCCTCATCTAATTCCAATCACTTCTTAAAGCCCTGCCTCACAATATCATTAGTATGTGAATTTGGGGTTGTGCTTTAACATGAGTTTGCAGGAAACATTCCATCCAAGAAAACAGCTCCCCATTTCCCGTGGAGAACAGATAGATGAGGGCCACCGGGAAAACTCAGACCCACGAAAATGTCCCCCATGCTCAGTCCTTCAAATGTACCTTATTAGAGGAACAAGGTGTCAGAAAGAAGGCTGCAGGCATGATGTGGAGGGATCAGACAGTCAGCTGAAGCTCACCAACAAATCACAAACACTATCTCCTCCAAAAAGCAATCCCTTTTGTAAAAAGTGTAACTCTCATACACCTGTGTTTCCCATGTGTGGCATTTTTTACATCTGCATTGCTTGGTCTTTCTTGCTTGAGAGCCTTTGAGGTTGTGAAAGCAGAAATCCACGTGTCTTATTTACAACTACATTCTAAGAACTCACCAACTTGCCTGGCACATAGTTAGTGCTCACTAACTATTGATTGAGCAGATACGTAGGTGGATTCATAAATAGATGGGTGGATGTGTGTTGGGAAAAAAAAAAACCAGCAGTAAAAGTTGTGGAGTACTTTTCTCTATGCAGTATGCCTAAGTTTTAGCATCAATTCCTCCAGGAAAACAGGATGCTATTTCCATTTCATTCTAGCTTTGTTCTTATTCTGGGACTAACAATATACCTGCTCCAGGCATGTTTACAGGGCTACAGGCAGGCTGGGATTCCTTTGCAGCTTCAGCAGCTTACATGAATCACAGAACCTCGATTTCCCATCTTGTAAATTAAAAATAGTAACACTCACCTTATGCAGATTTTCTAAGAAAAAACAAAGTACTAGATACATGGCTGGGCACACAATTGAAATGCAGGGGAGGGATGCTCCCTTCTCTTTCTCAATCTTTGTACCCTCCTCATCCTACTTCCTGCTTCAGGTTTTTTACCAGAATACATGAGTTTGAGGTGGTAGGCATGTACTGCTGTTTTCTTCATCTCCTAAGTTCAGAACTATTATAGAAAATAGAAAAATGAAGATCAAAATAGCAGTTTAATTACTGATCAGCTTATGTGAGAGAAGGGGCTTGGACACTCATTGGGCTTGCTAATTAGACACATCATTTTGCCCAAAGCACTTATGAGTAGAGAGGGAACTGTAATTCCTCTTCCTTTGGCCTCAAGCATGGCCATCTTACTTTTGAAAGTAAAGAAAATGCAGAAAGAAATGAGGAGAAAAACATTTGAGTAGTGGCTTTAAAGCCAGAGGGTGGTTTCCCCTCTCTTTTGATCCCACTGCATCTTAGCTCAGGCCGCCATGACAAAATGCCAAAGACAGGGTGGCTTAAACACCAGAAGCTAATTCCTCAGAGTGAGGAGGCTGGAAGTTCTAGATCAGGTGCCAGCACTGTCAGGTTCTGGTGAAGGCTCTCTTACGGGCTCCACATTTATTGTATTCCCCCATGGCCAGAGAGAGAGGAGAAACAGAGGCAGCTAGAGGCACAGAGCTCTCTGGCACCTCCCTTCCTAAAAGCCTGAGTACCATCACGAGGGCTTACCCTCAAACATTTATATAAACCTAATTACCTCCCGAAGGCCTCATCTCCAATTAACATTACATTGGGGAATAAGACTTCAACATCATGAATTTTGGAAAGAAACACTTCAGCCCATAGAATTTATTCAATGTTCCAAAAAGAGGCTCTCCGTAAGGCTGGGTACAGGTGTGAAGACCCTGAGGAACAGAGATAAGCCTGGTTCATATGGAAATGCGTCTTGTTATTTGTAAGCCCCACTTGGGACTATTTGTTATGATAGAATGCCTTAATCCATCCTGACTGAAATATGACCCTAGTCCTTAAGATCCACCCCAAGTGAAGTTACTCTATAAGTCACTCTAGATAAATTTGAAAGAAGAGAGGAAGAGAGAGAGCAGGACATGCTCAGTTTCCTCTCTCAAATTCATCAATGAGTTCTTACATGTGCTTCAGTCTAGTATTGTTCATTTCATATTTTCCCTCCTTTGGGGAATAGACTAAAATTCCTTCATACTATGAAAAAGCATTTAATGGCAGAAAAAAACTGACCTATGCCCACGTAAGTCTAAAGAGTGCAGGACATCTGTGCTGAGAACAGGAATGAAATGAAAATTTTATATAGCCACACAAATACTGAAATTTTAGTATTCCTATATGGAACCCAGAGTTTGGAATGCTCTGGGTTCAAATCCCATCCTTGGCATTGATTCCCAGCTCTCCATTGTTGTTCACTCCTTGGTGCTATGAAGTCTTTTAAAGGTACCAGATATAATTGACATCATGGTCCTCAAACCACCTTCTACCCTTTCAGCCAAGATCAGCTTTAATGTCTTTGGCATCAGTGGGTTCTCAGCAAATGCTTGTTCATTCTGCCTTTGCAACTTGAGATATGGCTCCGGACACCTGTCCTCTCTCTGTGCATCTCTGGAACAAATTCCAAGAGCCCTGGGACAGAGTGGAGACATTGTCCAAACCACTTCCTAGAGCCTCCTGCATTCTTGACCGTCCTGAATCTCGTCTCTCTCCCTGCTGGCTGGGGATCGCTGAGTTCGCTGTCACATTGCTCCTGCCAAACCCCATCCTTAGGGAGTGCTCTTGGCTCTTTTGCAGCATCATCTCCAATCCTCCTGCCAAGAACAGAAGAAGGTAAATGACACTGTGTGCAGATGAAATGAAGCCTAGCTACCAAAACTGTACTGTTTTTAGACCTAGATTCAGAAAATAGACAAGTGAGGAAAGGTTTTCTATGACATTTGGCCAAACCTCTTCAGTTCCAACATTGAGAAGAATAAGAATGGAAAGGAAGAGTTTATGGGATTTTCTCCTGGCATCCAATGAGGAGAGCTGCGACTCTCCAGCACTGCCCTGCAGAGCACAGATTAACACAGGGTTATGCATATCTTATGTATTCTCATATTATAAAGATATAAGTGAATATTTAAACTCACCTCAATAGTCAGATTTCCAAATAACCCAGTTGATGAATATTTCTTTTGTGTCAGGCCATCCAGTAGATGAGAGGAAAGCTCTGCTACACTCAGCTTTGATGAACTTGTACATCATTTTCCCTCAATTTGAGCTGCTCCATACCAACCTGTTGGCTTATTTCACAGAGGTCACCCTTTCTCTGTTACCTCTTCTTCTTTTGGATTGGTTGTGTGACCAATGCAAAGGAAAGCACTTAAGATATTAATATGCCAAGAAAGAGTAGCATCGAGCAGGGTGCTCAACCGTCTGAGTGTTTTGTAGGGAGAGTCCGAGATCACCCCGAGGGTGTGGCCAGGACATCATGAACATCATCACAACCTGGGAGGAAGTAAAATAAATGACAGTTGTGTTAATAACTAAAAGAAACTGTGACTGTAGAGATATTAGCACTTCAAGGGAACTAACAAGACAATGGATGCCAATGTGCACCCATAAGCATGGCCTAGCATTCTAACAGGACAACAGGTGCTCACTCCAGAGGTTCTCCTCACCTTCTAGGGTTTACAGCAGAGACACACCCAGACACAGGGTCTCCCCTCTAGTGAATCTCCTTTCCATACTTCATGGCTAGACCAGACTCAAAGTCTGCTTTAAAGACTTTGGATGTGAGATTTTATTCGGCCAGCTGGCCAAAACCAATTGGCTTCAAAGTGGTCCTAGTTTACTCTTAATCCCTTCTTCTCATTTTCAAAATACCACCTGGTGTGTAAACTGGTGAATTAAACAAGCTAGCAGGGCATTTGTCTGATCCTACACCCAGTTTTCAGAGGCTGTAAAAATTAAATGCAGAAGGATTAATTGACTTGCCTTCGAGGTTACAATCTGGGAAAAAGACATCCTTTCTCCAGTCTCTGAGTTCTGAAGTATCAGAGAGTGAGGGGAGTCACATGAATCAGACTGGTGCATTGATCTTTCACTCTTTCTCTTGTGACGTAAACACGGATCACAGCATGCTTTAAGTAGTGAGAAGCTGAATCTCAGCTCTACAACTTACCAGCTCTTTATCCTTGGACAAAAAGCTTAAGCTCTTTGCATCTGTACATTCTAATCTGTGAAATGGAGAAAATGTCTGGCTGGCATGTGGTCTGCGAAAATTGAATGAGACAATGTAAATGAAAGTTACTAACACAGTGCCAAGCACATAATATAATATAAATAAATGTTCTGATTTTATATTTCTCAAGAATCTTTGAAATAAAATTTATTCACCCCATTGAAAAATAAATAAATATGGGTCATATTTTATTTAATGCATTCATTCACTCATCATACACATACACCCACAATGATCCATCCATCCATCTATCTGTCCATCAATTCATGCAATAAATATTTCTAGCAGTTATAATATGTGAAATATAAGTTAAAATTCAAAACTGATAATAAATTATTCTTAGCCTCAATGCTAATTCATCACCAAGCTATGCCAATCTAATTTCAGGTTAAAAAAATCAATTACTGTGTATAGTGGGTTTAATCATAGGCCTTGGTTTTTTATATCTTTGGCAAAGCCTACTCATGAGTGTACAATACTTTGCCACCTTTTGAACCTTGGTTTGGTTAATGGCACATGGGCAGCAACAACATTGTCCAATTACAAGTCTATGCATAAAGAGCCCTTAATGTTTTGGGGTGCTCAGTCATTACCATTAATAGGCTATGAAAGGCCACCTAGACAGACAGCGAGTGAGAGGCATGTGGAACAGAGCTACCTGGGCCAAACTCAACTTTGTTCAGCCAATCTCTCACAGGAGCACAGACACATGAGGGTACTTAGCCAAGTCAGGCCTAGGTCAGAGACACCCTAGCCAACTTGGCAGTTATATGAGCAGTAATTAACAATTGTTATTTTAACCCCAGACTATTGGGGTAGCTTGACATGTGTGACAGTTAATTTTATAGGCCAACTTGACTGGGCCAAGAGATAACTGCATATTTGGTTGAATGTTTTTCCTGGATATGTCTGTGACGGTGTTTCTAAATGAGATAAATATTTGACTCAGGAGACTAGGTAAAGCAGATTGCCCTCCCCAGTGTGGGTGGGCCTCATCCAATCTGTTGTAACAGAAGAGAATAAAAGGATGAGAGTAAGAAAGAATTCTTTCAGTGCATGACTGTCTTTGAGCTAGGACATTGACCTTCTGCCTTCTGGACTTAAATGGAAACTTACATGATTGACTCTCTTGGACTTCAGGTCTTTGGACTCAGACTTGCACTGAAACTCTATCCTCAGCTCCCCAGCATCTTCAGCTTAATGCCTGCAGACCCTAGAATTTTTGGCCTCTACAACCACATGAACCAATAATTTCTTATTTTAAATCTCTCCAGTTACATAGACAGATAGATAACTGATAGGTGATAGATGTAAAGATAAAAATATATACAGTGAAATAGACATAGATGTCCTCTTGCTTCTGTTTCTCTGGAGAATCTTGACTAATACAATACCCAAACTAATGAGGTAACTTTATGATTTGGTTAATGAGAGCATCATTAAGCTATCTCCTTTCTTCCATCTCTATCATCGCTCCCAAAATTTACACTTCATGGTCTACTCCTCAAAAGATTACAACTGCTTGTGAATGTTCTCCCTGTTTCCTTCTCCAACCTTTCCTAATCCATCTTTCTCATTACATAATCCATTGCCAAGAATACTGTGCTCTGGACTCTTCCCTCCTGCTAAGTATCCATGAATAATAATAATGGTAGCAAACCAGTACAGCCACATGAGGGTAAAAACTTGCTTCTAAATGTTTTACATAATTCAACTCATTCAGTTCTCCCCAAAACATTATTGATCAGTGCTATAAACTGGGTACTTTATCATTCCCATTTGGCAGATAAGGAAATCAAGGCAGAAAGCAGGTAACTCATTGTCCAGCAACATGGGCATGAAGACGCAAGCCCTGGCAGTTCATTCCTGGAGCTGTGTTCATAGACCCTAGCTGCAATAAGTCTGACTTCCTTTTGCCCACAGGGAAAAGACCCACATTTCTTAGCCTGGGAACGCTCGCTGAGCTTCCTTCGACTTGCCACGCCAAAGATCTCCAAGAGCATCACTCTGCCCAGCTCACCACTTGCCTCATGACACAGCCCGTGCATCTCTTCACATCCTGCCCATCCTCCACCCTCATGGACTGACTTAAAATTCTGAAACATATGACATTATAAAGTTTTCAGCCTCGCTACCTTTACTTAGGCACCTTTGACCGCCTGGAATGCCTTTCCTCTTGGCCACTCGGCAGCCTCCTCCTGTGAGCCTTTGTCCTCCTGCTCTGCTATGCCATCCTCCTCTGAGATCCCCAGGCCCCAGGCACGTCCTCCTTGTGCCCCTGAGCTTTGAGCTCACAATGCACAGCACTACTCAACTGAAGCGGAGTGATCTATTTCACACTTCCATCTCTCCTAGGTCTCTTGCTCTATCTAGAACCTTGTAGATCCTTAATACATGCTAATTGAATAAACTGAATGAAGTACTAAATAAATCTGTCCCTAGTGTTGATTGAAACACAGAGGGTATTAGAGATTCTGGGAAGATCGACAAGAAACATAGGAGAGAAGCAGCCTGAGCCACATGGTATCCTCAGAATTACTTTCTAACTGATCAGTTAAACTCTATTAATTGTACAATTAGAGTTTTTTAAACTTAAAGTCAAGATCAAATAAAGGAACAAGTACCCAAGACAGGGGTCACACTGAAGCTGTAATCATTAAACAATATCAGTGAGGAAAGCCAGTTCTGTCCTTACAGAAAGCAGGTAGACAAAGGAGCAGAGTCCCTGCAATTGGAGACAGAGGTAATGGCTATTGAGTCCCTTTACTGAATCTGTCAGATGAACAGTTGGAGTAAATAGTCTCAAAGCCCTTTCCCAGGCCAGCATTCCATGATTCATGGTGACCTTCCCTCCTACTCCCTGCTGCGGGCTCCCTAAACTGTGCAACTGAGTCACACTACATCTGTAATTCTTGGTTTGGGAGGCTTGGGGGGTCATGGAGAGAGCACTTATTTGGAGTCAAAGGCTCCAACGCCAGCTCTGGCTTCGCCACCTCCACGCTGTGCGTCCCTGGGCAGGCTGCCCTCACTACCAGGTACTCCATTCTCCCGGGCCAGGCCCTCCTCCAGTGGTGCTCCTTCCACTCTTTCTGGTCCCTTGGACTCAGTGAAAGAGACAGTGCTGTCCTCATTTCACACATGAGCAGACAAAGGTCTAGGCCACCAAGGCACAGGCCCAGAGTCACGTGGCCAGCAAGTGGACAGATGAAAACACAAACAGTTCCTCCAGCTCGGCCCCATTCTCCCTGCGAGTCTGCACACCTCATTAGGTTCATCTGCGGAGTTGGGAGAGTGGCCTTTCTATGCTTTCATTTTATGATTTGATGTTCGTTCACGATTAGGGCAAGTGCAAAATTACTCCGGAGACCCAGTGTCCGCCAAGTCATAATAAAATTGGCTGCCTGGTCTGAGGCCCAGTGAGCAGGGCTGCGCCTGAGGCTCGGCCTGCTTGGTGAGGGTGATGGCACATTTCCTCGAGTTCTAGAGCCCAATGGGGCTGGCCCATGTCCCTTCCCTCCAGGCCCCACGCAGTAAGGCTCCGGCCTTGGAGAACGCACCAGCATGTTTCTCTCGACTGCCGTCAAGGCCTCTGTCTCACGATGACTCAATCACTGTGATTTATTTTAACTGAAGTCTTCCAGCCTTGCTTTGCCAAAGCATCTCACCAGCTCCTACTTGATTTCCTACCAGAATGTTTCCTGCGATCCACCATGACTGAGCAGGCCAGCGAAGGGGAGGGACAATTGTGAAGGGCCATCTGGCCTGCACTTGACAGTCAAAATGAACGAATTTATATTTTTACCTTTTTCCCCAAGTGAAAAGATATAAATTATTACAGACGTTGTCTGTTTGTAAAGCAGAAATTTATCAACAGAATTAGTCTTTCAAACCCTATTTTGACACTTTCCTCCCATTTTCACTTAGTGGAAACAGAGAACAAATGAGAGCATCCACCATCACCCAGACCCCAAAAGTGGCCCAGCCTTAGTGTGTCTTTCCTGTCCTGCATCTTGGGATGAAGTGTCTCATTTCTCTGTCTTACTTTTCTCACCTGTAAAGTTGAAATAATACCATCTATCTCGCAAGAATGAGTTCTGCGAACTTGCCTATATCTTTCCTTTTTTTTTCTTCCTACCTATTCTTTCTATTCTTTGTGAATTTGTTGGTTGGTTGGTTGGTCGATGGGTTGGTTGATGAGGATCAACTGTGAAAGCATAAGCACATACATGTACAAATTGAAAAGTGCCAGAAGCAAGAAGAAACCATAGAGTAGTTTTGATTTGCATTTTTCTAATTGCTAGAGATAATGAACATATTTTCATATGTTTGTTGATTGATTGTATTTCTTCTTCTGTGAAGTGTCTGTTCAATTCCTTAGCCCATTTATTGACTGAGCTATTTGGTTTTTGGTGTTAAGTTTTTTGAGTTCTTTAAATATGCTGGAGATTAGTGCTCTGTCTGAGGTGCGTGTGGTAAAGCTTTTCTTCCATTCTATAGGTTCTCTCATCACGCTAGTGATTGTTTCCCTTTCTGAGAAGAAGCTTTTTAGTTTGAATCCATCCCATTTGTTGATTCTTGATTTTACTTCTTGCGATTTAGGATACTTGTTTAGGAAATCAGGTTCTAAGCCAACATCATGAAGATTTGGGCCTACAACTAATAATAAGTGTTGACGAGGATGTGGGGGAAAAGGTACACTCATATATTGCTGGTGGGACTGAAAACTGGTGCAACCACTCTGGAAGCAGTATAGAGATACCTCAGAAAACTTGGAATGGATCCACCATTTGACCCAGCTATCCCACTCCCTGGTTTATACACAAAGGGCCTAAAATCAGCATACTTCAGTGACTCAGCCACATCAATGTTTATAGCAACTCAATTCACAATAGCTACACTATGGAACCAACCTAGATGCCCTTCAACAGATGAATGGGTAAAGAAAATGTGGTACATATACACAATGGAATATTACTCAGCCTTAAAGAAGAATTAAATTATGGCATTTGCAGGTAAATGGATGGAACTAGAGAATATCATGCTAAGTGAAATAAGCCAATCCCAAAAAACCAAAAGCCAAATGTTTTCTCCGATTAGCAGATGCTGATCCATAGTGGGGCAGGGGGATAGGGAAGAATGAAGGAACTTTGGTTTGTGTAGAAGGGAGTGAGGGGAGGGGTGGAGTTGTGGGGATGGGAAGGACAGTAGAAAGAGACAGACATTACTACCCTATATATATGTATGATTACACTACTGGAGTGACTCTGCACCGTGTACAGACAGAGGAATGAGAAGTTGTGCTCCATTTGAGTACAACGTGTCAAAATGCATTCTAATGTAAAATAAATAAATATTTTAAAAAAGAAAAGTGCCAGAAGAAAATAAGACATTTTTTTTTTGTTATCAGGGAAAGTGAAGGAAAAGAAGAAGGAAAATTACGGCAAGATGTTAGAGAGAGAGGGCTTGAGGCATGAAGGGATGGTGAAAAAGGAAAGGAGAAAGACAAGAAGCATTTAGGTACCAGTCAAGGCTCTTGCATCCTCTGAATTGGTCTCCACTTAGTCCTCCTAGGAAGCCTATGAAAAATGACTGCTCCGCCCTGTTTAACAGATGAGAAAACCAAGCTCAAGGAGCCTGCAGGGCACCTCCAGGTGCCGCTCCTGTGCAGTGTGATCAAGGTCTCAGAGTGGCATTCCCACCGCGGAGCCCAGCCTGCCTTCTCTGCATTCTGGTCATGAAAGCGTTGCTGGAGATCCTTCTTTAGTGGGGCAGAGAGCCACATCCAGAAGCTCTGGGCACTGTGAGGTCCTCACACTCTTGTGGGTGGCATTGGGTGAAAGCGGGAGGTACTCAAAACAAGCCTCACGAGCATAATGTTGGTAGAATTGGGTGTGGTTGTGGCAGCTCCTGAGGGAACCTGAAGGGAAAAATTCCCTTTTAGTAGCACATATTGCTGGCATCACAAGATGAAAGGGCGCCAGTTCAACCTCCACCCAGGGTAAGAATTTCTCCTACAAGCTGATGAGTGAATGGGCTTCTGTCCACTAGGTTACCTCCAGACCACCGGAACGCTCCACTCCAGAATGCAGCGCCTTGCTCAGTGTCCTTTCCTGGATGGGCTGACACAGCCCACACACCAGCTGTAGCTCTGCTCTCTGGTCCTAGTATCTCTCGGACACAGGGCACCTTGAGGTGTATGCTCAGGTCTCTGCTAAGTCTCCTGTGTTTAAAAATGGAACTTCTTGCAGCAGTCCCTCCTGTCATGGATGGTCACTGTGTGGTCATTGTCCACCATGTGGCAGACACACAGCAAGAGCCTCTGATGTCTTGCTTGCCACAGAGCTTCTGTCAGTGTCTGTCCCCTTTAAAATATCGATTGGGTTTTGTTCTGATTAGTGAAGTAGCGTGTATTAATCATGACATGTTATAATATGGACAAACAGATCATTACCAACTACTAATTCTGGAACAGGTAGTATGCCACAGATATTTTAATAGGCACTGACTCAACTAGAATTCACAATAAAGATCTCCTTTATTCCCATTTTAGAAACATGGCTCAGGGGAGTTGGGTCATTTTCTTAAGGTCATATGCATGAAAAGAGAATTCAAATCCAAATCTGCCATAGTCCAACAAAGATGACGAAACCGGCTAGTAAGCAGTGGTTGGCATATGTTAAGGTATCTCCCCTGTCTACTCCATCCAGAGAAGGCCATCCTTCTTTCCTTCAAATACTGTATCTACTGTGTAACTGTAAATAGAATGTAGCTTTTGGTGGATACGTGGTAGATTTATTTAAACTTTCCTTGTTAATTGACGTCTAAGTAGTTCTCTACTAGTTTACTAACATAAATGCTGTGCTAAACATTCCTAAAAATAGATATTTGTGCCATCTGCATATTTTTATCTGACTAAATTCCTAGGAATAGAATGATCCTTTAAACTGGATCCTTTAGCCAGTGCTGAGGACCATTCTCCCAAAAGTAGAACTCCTCTATGTCACTCAAGCACACCCACCAGGCCAGCACAGTGCTGGTCAAACTGGACGACCTTGCGATGGAACCTAGTTCTGACGCATCAAGGAGAGCTGAATGGAATTGCCTTCAAAGATGGACTTTGGATAATGCAGACAAAGGGGCCATGTGGCACTCCTTAAGAAGGTAGGGGTCAGCGAGTTGGTGATGGAATTCCACTACCACAGCACTTCACAGTTTACAGGCAACTTGCACACCTCTAGATAATACAATTGCCTCATGAAATGGACAGTGGTAGATTCTACAGATTAGGAAGGCAGCATCTAAAACTCATTTCCTTGACAAACCCCAGATCCCATGCATGTATGAAACCTAGCCTATAGTCTAACCCCAAGCCCGCCTCTCCACCTTGCTCTACATCAGATAAGCTGCACACTTTCTTCTTTTCCTGAGGTCTCTAGCCATGTATGGGCATGCTCAGAGCCACTCATCAAAGATCTCAGGCCACTTTTCCAAGTGGCCACCTCCTAACGCCTGCCTCAGAGACCATTCCTTTGGAAAAGGAAGAAATGTGCCCCGTGTGGGGTCTTCTCCCTTAAGAAAGAGAAGCGGTTGCTCACTGGGGCTTGGCCTGGAAATGCAGACACTCTGCAGCCATCTGTTCAACAGAAGCACTTCCTATCACCAGGAATCTAGGCTTTTTTCAAACCACTGACCTCAAGGTAAAAAGATTCAGCCAAGCAGCTTATTAACGAGCCAGGAAGTCTACAAAGCCAGCCGTCCTTCCCCGGCTGTGCAGTCACTCAGGCGGACACAGAGATGTTCCATCTGTGTGATGGATCTAACCTGTGTCTTCCTTATTTCCCAAGGGGAAGCTGTGAATTCCAAGAAGGAAGAAGAGGTCCCCTTGCCCAGCCTTAGAACGAGTAAAAGCCCGTGGCTGCTACCTTGGCTCTTGTGGAAGTGGTGTTGTTTTATAATAAACAACACTCCCTTCCTGAATCACTCAGAGAATAGAAATGGCCAGTGACATTTTGAGGACATTAAGAGGGACTAGTTCTAAATATGTCTGAAACTGTAGTCTGTACAGAAAGCCTGAGAACTGAGGCATCCATTAAGGACGTTGGCAAGTGAGTAGGACTGTGATAGGACCATCTGGCAGAAATGAATCAAAGGGAGAAGAGTGTTACAGGTAAGTTCAAGAGTAAAGACTGGGGCTGGGATTGTAGCTCAGTGGTAGAGCGCTTGCCTCGCATGCGTGAGGCCCTGGGTTCGATCCTCAGCACCACATACAAAGCAGTAAAATAAAAACATTGTGTCCATCTACAACTGAAAAAATATTAAAAAAAAAAAAAAAGAGTAAAGACTGTACCAAGATACATCCACCTCAGGAGGGTCATTTATTATGCACCCGGATGCTCTTCTGGGTAATTGAAATAGAAGTTTATCACTGAACAAAATTGACAAGATTCACTGTGTTCAAGCAGGTTCTATTCTAATGGGAGAAGACTGGCAAAAGACAACAAACCTAGGAAATATATAAATTATATGGCATGTTACCTTAGATACAAGAGCTTAATCCCAAAGGAGGCCCAGACTAAGATAGGTTAAAGGAGGAATGCAGACCTAAGAATGAAAGGAAGAGATTCCTAGGTGAGACCAGATGGATCTGGACAGGTATTTGCTGATACCACGTGGGGCAAACAGTGAGAGCTCAGATGGTCTGTTCCAATGTCACTCACTCACTCAGTTAATGATCACGTGTTGACCATCTCTTATATACAAGTCCCTCTACAGAGCACTTAATGATGAGAGATGCCCCAACCTCCAGGAACTAACAACCCAGAGATGCTGCCTGGGGAACCTGTTAAAACTCCAGCTCTAGCCCTCATTCTTGAAGGGTCTGTGTCTGTACCATAGGCATTTTCAACAAAATTCCCATGTGGCTATTGGCAAACAGGTAATTAAAAGTGACAAGAGCAGAGATAGACATGTGCACAGGGCGGATCATCTAATCCAAACTAGGGGAGTAATCAATAAGCTTCGATGGAGGCTTCTCATTTAAGTCCTTAAGAGCAGGGACAAGGTGGCCCAGCTGGTGCAGAGAAGGAGCACATTGAAGCCAGGGACAGAGTGCCAGCAACTGCACGAGGTCAGAGATGGGGTGGTTGTGTGGAAAATGCACAGCAGTCAGTGTTGTTTTAACACAAAGTGGTTGCAGAGAAGAAAGCAGAGGTGGGCATGTCTTGTTGAACACAGCCACTAGTGTTGAAACCCGTCGACTCTCCATCCCAGACTCTCCCTCTGTTCTTAAGGAACACAGTGGCAGGATTTCTAAGGTGAACGTGGCTGAGCTTGGGCACCCGTGCTCTGCCCCCGCTTCCTTTGCTCCCTGTCTAGTGTCCTCCTATGTCCAGTTCTGGTCACAGCCCCTCAGCACTTGGAATTGTTTCTGGAATGAAGTAACTGACCCATAAGTCTTTGTTTTTAAATTCATTCCACAAGCAACTCTTGAGTGAGGGAGAAGACTCACTTTAAACCATGTCTTAAAAGTTGACCAAAGGCACTCAATGAAGAGAGCACGAGTCCATGCCTGCTTGGAAAATCATGCTGGCTTCAGTTTAATTGTTGGAACATTTCCAGGAGAAAGTATGAAATAAATATAGTAAAAAAGTTTAAAGGCAGATTTGGAAACATCTTAAATGTCATGCAAAGAGTCTACACGTCTCTCTGAAGGTAAGAGGGTCATTTGTTATTTTGAGCAAGGTGTTTTGAATATTTGTTGTATGCAGGTGGTTGTGTTAGGAAATAAAGGGGCAACAGTGGTCAAGGCAGAGGGGGTTGGGTCTTCTTGCAACATGGAATCTAGAATGGTCGTCAATAGGCCAGTGTATTGGATGAAGTGGGTGCCACTGTCCAGCAGACAGAAGATCCTAAGACAGCCACCCTGATGAACCTTCTCTCCAACTGCCAGAGCCTCTGCACTATCCCTGGGGAGTAAATAAACATCCTAAGAAACTGATCTGAGCACGTGTGGCCTCACAAGCAGGTCAGACCAAGGGCTGAGCAGAATGTGGCTATAAGATCTTATTTCTGGTTCATGTTCAACAAGCAACATGCTGGCTTCTATCAATGGGAGGTCAGCACCAGTCAGAAACCAGAGAGAAGCAAGGACATCTTGGCTTTGGTATTGCTCTGGACCCCTGATGAGAGCGATGGGGACTCCATCCAGTCCCAGCATAGAAGTACTCTTCGTAAGAACTGATTGACAGCTTGGCATCATAATTTTTCACAAGGATTTTCTGCCTTATATTGGAAATGGTGCCTTTAAATCTCAGTGGACAAGTATACCAAACAAGCACAAACACAAAATGCCAGGAAGCAAAACCTACATAAATAGATGATCATTTTCCTTCTCATTGCTTTCTGAAAGCTCATTATATCTGAACCCACTAAACAAGATTTCACACACTGTATTTGTCTAGTTTGTAATTAAAGCACTGATTTTCCCAAGTCTAAAGTCAAATGGGGGGAAAAAACTTTGGCAAATTGTTCTCAAAATGGCAGTCTTCCTAAATTAGTTGTAAAATTTGCATTGCAACCTACTCCCCATTAATAGAGTGCATATATTAAATTTGTGTTACTCTAACTTAATTAGCTCTTTGCACTAAAAAAAAAAGTAATCAGGAAGGCAGAGGAAGAAAAATGCACAATGACTATGTTCAATAACTGCTTAATGATCCCATTGCAGCACTCACACTGAAACAACTCCAGCACTGCAAAGTCCAAGAGTTCTGGTTTTTATGCACTGAAGGATCCACCAATAGAACAGACTTTTGAATTTAGTAGAGGATAAGGAGTAGTAGGATTATATGCTGTGTTTCATCATTTCATCTTTTATTTTTGATTGACATATTAATTGCACATTTTAACAGGATTCAGCATGGTATTTCCATATCATACAATGCATACTATCAACTCCAGCCTCCCTTTATTCACCTCCCAATGCACCATCCTCAGCTTCTATTAATTACTATTCTATACTCAGGCTAACTTTTCAGCTTCCATGTAGGAGACAGAATATGCAACACTTGTCTTTCTGTATCTGGCTTGTTTCACTTAACATAATTTCCTCCAGTTACATCCACTCTGCTGCAAATGACAGGATTGCATTCTCTTTATGCCTGAATAGCATCCCTGTGTCCATGGACCACATTTTCTCTATCCCTTCATCTGTTCATGGACAACCAGGCGGATTCTGTGTCTAAGCTCTCATCAGCTCTGTTTTCAATGCTGCAAAAAGATGAAATGGAGCAATGCAAAACCTACAGTTAAAGGAAGACATATTCATTGAGATGAAGTCACTTTGACAATGATAAGTTAACACTTAAACAACTTAAACAAGATACATATCTATCATTTTCATAAAAATTGTGCGAAGAGTGAAGCTTTGTTGAAGTTTTCAGGACCCAGGTTCCTTCTACCTTGCTAGTTTTCCACTCTATCAGCGCACAGCTTCTACCTCAGAGCCCAAGATGGCAGCTCAAGTACCAGTCACCATGTTTCCAAGAAAGAAGGAAGAAAATGAGCAATTTTCCTATGAAAAAATTAGCTCCAAACCACACACAACACTATGCTTACATACTATTGGCTGAAACACAGTCATCTGGCTATGCTAAATTTCATGGGTAAAGAACAACTACAGTTTTATTCAGGGCAACTAAATTCAACTAAAATTTGCTATTTGGAAGTGATCCCAAATAAAGAATATAAGAATAAACATTCAAGGTCAAATACCAAACTCCACTGGGGACAAGAAATGGGATACAAGTTCTCAGTCCAGGAGTAGCCCCCATGTTGGGCATCTCAGGGCAGCTAGCTGGAGCTTGCTGGGTGCAGAACATCCTGGTGCTCACAATACCCACCAGCTGCTTCTCTTGAGTGCCATGGAGTCCTCTCACCTCATGTCCCTTCTCTTTTTCTCAGAGGAGATTGCACAAGGATCATTTGCACATCTCTGAGGGGACTTTATGGCTCCTTTCCCTCCAGAGGAGCTGGTGCGAGCTTCTCTAGTCCAATGAGGAGTTCAAGTCATTTCATATTTTAGATAAAATTTTTCTAACACAAAAATATTCACTTTGATCTGATTAGGAGACGAGCCTGGCTCACATCTGCTTCTTTCAATAGCATTGGCAGACTGCCTGCCCAGGGGAGGGAAAAAGGAAGAAGGGGTATGTGGTGAGACCCACGGCATTCGCCAGGAGGGTGAAGCCAGGCAGGCCAGATGTAGAGAGTCTGGGAAAACACCCAGCATCAGGTGCCCGATTTGCTTCATTCTTCAGAGGAAATCACCTTCTTTCCCTCCTTTTGTTCTTACAAAATCTTCAGCAAATGCATTTTTCGGGTGGGGAGAGGGGACAACCAAATGTCAAACCTTATTCCAGATCCAGAGAGTAGAGGTAATGGAAAAATCAGGGTCAAGATCTGCTCTGTTCAAACCTAAAAATCTAAGTGCTGCCGAGGAGTGTTGTCCAAACCTGGCATGAGGGGCAGACACACTGCAGGACACCCACCCTCCTCGTGGTCATCACTGTGTACCCAAAGTGTGTTCGCCATGCTAAATCAGTTTCCATAGTTTCTAAAATTATCACTGTTCGTATCAGGTTGTATGGAAAATAAAGTAATACAAAAATGTAGGAGAAAATTTAAATCCCCTAATGTTACCACACCTCCTCAGTCAATTCCCCTTCAGGAGGCCTCTCTGACTTCTGCACAGCGCTTTCCATTATTTATTTGCAGCTACAGTCAGATTCTCTTGCTCTTCAAGACAGTCCAAAGACTCCAAAGACTGAGTAAGCAGTGCATGTGACTCTGGAACTCTACTACCGGAGGAAACCATCTAGTCACCTGGACTGTCTAAAATGGTATAGATAAGCCCCTCTGTTATTAAAATAATGCACCTGCAGAAGGTACGACAAACTCTGCCACAGAAGTGAATGCAGAAGAAAAATAATGAATAGCGATGTCCCATTCCAAAGAAGAGAAGAAAGGACCCTCTGGGTTTTAGACCAGAGTGTATGTACAGGGTAAAAATGGGGGTCTGCTTTCCAGGGGGATACAGATTTGGCATTAGAATCCTAAAAGCAGAGCCCCTGCACAAATTCTGGACTTCTGAAGAGTGAGCCCTTCGGGAACACTCTGCTCTCTGGTCTGGGAAGCCTGACTCCATCAGGGGCATTGGGTGTAGATAAAAGGCATCCAGGCCTGAGATACTGAGCTCATAAATTAACATAAAAAATGAGTCTGCTATCATCAAAACCTCAGGAGCCTCTAGAAGCAATTAGGAAACTCCTTACAATAGGTCCCACAGGGAAAATAATGAAAAAATTGGTTTTAAAAGAAAAGCTCAAAAGAAGACAATAAGAACAATTACAACCACATAAAGAAACAACCTGCATGATGAGATCTTAAGATACAGTGAATATTAACATCAGAAGAACTAGAAATGCAGCAACAATAGTAAACATAGGAGCCCTAAAATTCTAGAAATACTGTTGAATAAATGCATTAAAAGTGATTAAGGAGCCAGGTACAGTGGCACACGCCTGTAATCCCAGAGGCTCAGGAGGCTGAGATAGGAGGATCATGAGTTCAAAGCCAGCCTCAGCAATGGCAAGGTGCTAAGCAACTCAGTGAGACCCTGTCTCTAAATAAAAATACAAAATAGGGCTGAGGATGTGGCTCAGTGGTCAAGTGCCCCTGAGTTCAATCCCCAGTACCAAAAAAAAAAAAAAGCGATGAAGGAAATTAAAGTACAAACATAAAAAGATGACATCACCTGAAAAAGAACTAGCAAATTCGAAAATGTCCAAAAAAAAAAAACAAAAAAAAACCATACACTAATAAACATTATTCAAGTTTAAACAGAATAAATTTAAACCAAATTAGATGTGGTTGAAATGACATTTCCATCTGAAATATCTTTCAAACTCAGAGGTCTGATGACACCATCATGGATACTGGAGAGAGAGAGAAATGAAGAGTGAGTAGCTAAGAGGAGAGGAGAGGATGAGAGGCTAGCACCCAGGTGAGAGGAGCTGGAGGAACAGAAGAGAGAAGGGAAGGAGCTTATTTCTGAAGCATGGTTGATGAGATTTCCAATACTGAAGAAAGATATCTGACCCGGCTTACTGGAAGGCAAGTTCTTGGCAAGACAAGTAGAAAGGAATTCTAATCACACCAGGAAAAATCTCACATGACAAAACAGGACAGCAGAAAGCCACAGATAAGCAAGCAGAAGCAAGTGCAGATGGGTGCCAGGGAGAACCAGTGGACTGTCCACAGGGTTGTCATCAGCAAGAACAGATGCCAGAAAACAATGAAAGATCATCTTTAAGAATAGAGGAAACAACTGTCAACTCGGAATTGTAGAGGCAGACAAATTACCACTCAGAAGTGAGGGCGACGTGAAGATATTTGGGGATCAATTCTCATAGGCTCCTACTCAAAAGTTCTGCATTAGAGGTGCATTTCAGGACAAAGGAATTTGAAGAGAAAGACAAAGAGTGGAATAAACACTGTAAATCTGGGAGTTTAAAAAAATCGTTTTGTACTAGATACCATACATGCTTTCTCTTGCCAGTGATGGGAACTGATTTTCTTCTCTCTAGGAAAGAATTTGATCTTCAATCTGTAGGTCAAGAAGTGCTTCCTGTTTGCTTGTTTTTCAAAGATGCTCTTTTTAAAACTTAGTGTCCCATACCACACAACATAAATTTAAGCAAACTATGATTGTGAGACTGAAACTTATAACAATGAAAATTTGGATTGGTTTAAAAATGATTGGGAGC
>PVHX01006963.1:24391-95611 GCA_004024805.1 Geosciurus inauris
CAAAAAAAAAAAAAAAAAAAAAAAAGATAAAAATGATTGGGGACTTACATAATAGAATGTATTATGAGGAAGGAAAATAAAAACATTGATTAACCTTAGATTTTGGAAGCACACCATTATAATTGAAGGGAGCTGTGAAAGAATAACAATAAATAATGTTTTGCTTCCAAATAAGAAAAGGGAAATAGATAAAATTCAGTCTGTCTTGCAGAAGGTAGATAAAAGACAGAGATCAAGAAATAAAAAAAAAATATGAAATGTAAAATAAAATGCAGAAACAACCTTGAATGTCTACCTAATCGTGATAAATATTTATTCTTCAGATATATTTTCACATAATATTTTTACAATATTTATACTTGAAGTAGAACAACATATAATTATCATTCATCTATAAAGCACTGTAGCTACCCCAATGAACAGAAGAGATCCATTCCCTACCCTCACGGAATTAACTTTTTATTAGGGTGAAACAAAAGTAAGTCAACAAATAAATACATATAAGTATATAAACAAGTCTGTGGTAGGTTTAATAGAATCACCCTAGCTCCATAAAATTCTAAGAACTTTATCTTATAATGTGACCTTCTATGGAAATATGATCTTTATAGAAGTAATTATTAAATGAATCAAAGTTGATATCATATTTAGTTAAGATGAGCCCTAAATCCAGTGACCAGTGTCCTCAGAAGGAGAGGAGACACAGACACAAACAGAGAAGGCCACATCAAGCTGCATAAGCTAAGGGAAGTACCAGGTGGCCATGGAATACCCAGCCTGGCAGTAACCACCAGAAGATAGGGACCAGGAAGCCTCAATCCTTCTAGCCTCCCAGGGAGCCTGGCTCAAGTCCACTTTGATTCTTGGCTTCTAACCTCCAGAACTACAAGAAAAGTAATTTATTTTTATTTTGTATAAATTTTTTTAATTTTATTTTTTTCTTATTTTTAGCAACCAGTTGTCCTTAAGAAACAAAGTCCTAGGAAGCCAATACAAAATCGTAGGGAACAAACACAAATTCTTTTTGAAAACTAAAGCGAGGTAAATGTGTGTATTGAAGAACGGGGGTTCCTATGTCAGATAAGGCAGCCAAGAACAGATGGTAACATGGCAGCGACTGAATTATATAGGAGAGGGAGACTGAGGGGGGCCTGTGTGAAGGATGTCCACATCAGAGGACAGAGCAGGTTGCAAAGACCCAGGAAGAAAAGCATCCTTGGCTGGTTCTGTGAGCAGCGAGGAGGCCAAGACTGTTGAATGGACACAGTGGGATAGGGGTTGGTAGGAAGGAAGCCACCTGAGACCCAACAAGGGCCCATCAGGTTGGAACTTATAATCCATGGTAAGCATTTTGGATTTTATTGCCTGTGTGACTGGAAGGTCTGAATGAGTTTCAAGGCAGAAAGTGCACCCAGCACATTTAATAAGGACTAAAGAGCCTGGTGAAATTGGAGTCAGCATGTGTAGGTTTCAAATAAAGGAATGGAAGAACATGCAGCGGGCCAATGATAATAACTTAGCACAGGTACATGATGTGGCTGGCTGAGTGTCTCGCTGGCTTATTCTGAATATCTTTCTGTTGATGTGGCTGATGTTCAACTTTAGAATAAGATGTAGGTAGAGGAATCATGAACAAATCCTCTGCAACTAGATGGCTTGAGTCTGATTTTGAATTTACACATCAAATAAGTATTAATTTCCCAATGATTTAGTTTCTTCTTCTGTGAAATGGGTTTAACAGTAGTTTCTTCCACATAAGTTTATTGTGTAAAGTTAAGTGAAATTCCTTTCTGTAAAGCACATGAGATCCTCTACCTGGTGTTTGCCTTACTGGGTTAATGTACATGGCCCCGAGGGTTCCATGATCCATTTTACTTTCCTCTGCCTTGGGGAAGTTTTAAATTCTCGTTTATTTCAGCTACTTTGGGTATGCTGGTGACTTTTAGTTGCCCTTGGTAAGGACCATATACTTCTATCACACACTCACCATCTACCCGTGAGTGACCTCTCAGTCCTGTCCATTCTGTTTCCTTAAACTTATCTTCATCCAGTACCATTTTAATTATTAGGAGTCATAAGCCCAGCACCAAGGATATTTACTAATCCATTCTCCTCTGCTTTTTCCTCTTCAAATTACACATTATTCTTCATTCCAACCATTTCAACATCCTTCTGACAGGCCCCTATGCCTTCATTTATCCCCTTTCCAATTTACCATCAGTTTAGTTTAGTTTTTATAAATAATTATCTAATAATTCATGAGTTTATTTAATATTTTATGGCCATTTCAATATTTAATTATCTATAAAATAGATCTAGAAATATTTATTTAAGTATAAAGTAATTTAATCACATCACCCCCTTGCTTTCAAATATATCAGCCATTCTTCTTGCTACCAAATAAAACTAGGCTGCTTAGATGGTGCATGAGGTTAACCAGGAGGGTCCCAATATATGTAGTCATGCCAAGTACATCAAGTTTTAAATTAACTTAAAAGAAAAAAAGCTGTAGAAAGACGAGCAAAAAACTATAAACTGCTAAGTAAGAGGAATATCAGAGATTTAGTGAGGAAAAGAGAATTTAATTATATATGATTTTGATAGTTTGAATGTTTACCATGTTCATGCATTATATTTTTATTTTTAAAATTATGTTCTCTACCTGCTCTAGATTAAGTTCAGAATATGGATTCGAGTCTTAGCTCTAATGAAAAGGACTGACACCCAGAAAGGAGTGATGCCTTGAATCAGAATTCAGCCTGAGGGAAGTTGTGGCCCAGGGAGAGGATTGCACAATGATTAATATTAAAGTAATTAATCATCTGCCTCTGGCAGCCTCCCCAAGTCCCACACCATCCTCAGACAGCAGGCATGCAGGAATCCTGTCTTCCTAGTTCTTGTCTCAAAAATCAATTTGCCCACAGATCCATTCAACTCACAAATGGTTACACAGACCCACTTTGCAAATGCTTATTAAATCTGACTCCTACATATATAGAGGTCTATTGAGTTGCCTTCTTCTTTTGCTTCAAGTATGAACTTTTTATAGTACTCAATAAAATTGTATTGCTCAGACACTAATGCTGAGCACCTTTTACACTACAGGGTTAATCTCTATGTAGGGGTTAATTTTATGTGTTAACTTTACTGGGGTAAGGGATTCCTGGAAAAAGAGCCTGGTAAAAGGCTCCTTCTGGGTATGTCTGCAAGGTGTTTCTGTAAGAGATTGGCCTCTGGTCAGTAGACAGAGTCAAGCGCATCACCCTGATGATGAGGGTGATGCTCATCCAGTCCAGTGAGAGCTTGAACAGAACAGAGAGGGGAGGAAGTGAGAATCTGTTTCTGCCTGAGCTGCGACATCAGTGATTCTGCCTCAATTATCTCCAGCTTTCTTTGATCTTTGGTGTATATATGGCAGATCATGGGATTTCTAATAGGTTTTATTTCTCTGGAGAACCTTGACACTCCCTAACATTACTTTCAACTTAATAACGTCAAACAGAAGTTGAGGGAATTTACATGACATATTCAAGATACCACAGTGAGCAGAGGAGGCATGACCTAAGCCCAAACCCAATCTGTCTACTTCCAAGGCCCATCCTGTGACCATCACAAAACTCTACATAGAGAATAAAAGCTATTCCTCGATTTAGCTATCACCATTTTAGAGTCACTGAATTCTGATATGTGTGGAAATGTTTCACATGTCCAAACAACCACTAAAACATCTACTTTATCTTGTCTTCATTCTCTAAATATTTGACCATTATCTGCAAATATGATGTGGACGACTCGCCCTTGAACCCACCCAACACTCTTCCTCATAGCAACCTCCCAGTGTGGACGTAGACTCAGATTATCTTGGGGAAGATCTTTTCCTTGCATCCTTTGCGGGTACTCATGGTCATATTTTGCATGCCCTGAGTTTAAATTATGAAGAGTTCTTGAAATGAGTCTAATCCATGTTTTCTCCACTCTCTATTGTGTCCCTGAATCTCAGGACTCTCACATGGATTCTGGCTCAGTCTGAAGCCTGATGAAGTCTTTTTCTTTTTCCACCCCCACAAAGGAGCTTAAAGCCCGGCTGTATGCCCAAATTGTATTATATTTCCTTTCAGTTGGAGTTTTTCTTTATCCCTTCTCCTTTGCTAGAGAATGATTCACTCCCGGAGCTGTGGATCTTGGGTGTCATATAAATTAAAATTTAATATGTGTTATTATGATCACTATTATTATCATCATTGTTATTAATAATGTTCTTTTTGGCAGCATGTGGAAGCCACTCTAATGGTGACATTTGGCTCGAGGGATAATGGATCCTTTTATATACAGGCTTGTAGACTTGATGCCTGCTGTTTTCATTGCAGAGAGAGCAATTTTCTGACATCAGGAGGCCTGCAGGAGCTGGGAAACTGCAAGACTTGGTTGTACTTTCCAAAGTGAATTCAAACTCTCTGGGAGACAAAGATGGATTGTAGGTGCCATGATCACTGATGAAGCAATGGACTCTTACAATTATTCATTCATTCATTCACTTAACAAAAGATTTTTGGTTCTAGTGCAGAGCATTTATTTTGTGGGTTTTTTTTCCCAATATGATGCGAGTTAAGTGTGATTGTAAATGATGGTGATAATACAGTGAACAAAATCATCATAGACCTAAGAGTCTAACAATCAAGGGTGAAATACATCTGAAGTAAGTGCTAGAACAGACTCATGAGAGAGAAAGGGCTGGGATTTGCAGGTGTTAGAGTATTCCAGAGAGATGCAAAAAAAAACATGTGCATGAGCCCAGGGTATGAAAATGAGACAGACTCCAGCCCTGACTCCCTCGGAGGAAGCTGTGCCAGCAACAGCAGCCGATGAGAACTGCCATCGTGAACTGGCAGCGAGACAACGCAGAACAAAATCACACGACGCAGATCCTGCATTGTTGATCCCACTTCTCTCATGGTACAGTGACGGAAATTGTGTGAAGTTCCACACGTGAGAAGTGTGATTGCGTTTAGGAGAACTGAAGGATCATTTACGACTGCGGGCTGTTGGGAATGTCTTCTGAGTCTCCTGAAGCAAGTCGAACTTGAGCACCCAGATGATGCTCCAGCTGCAAGATCAGTGTGGATCTAGGCAGTGCTGGACTGGGCAGCGCCATCATGAGCCCAGTTGGGGCACTGGCATAGAGTATGGTGCATGATGAGGCTGCAGAATGTCAAGTCAGGAAGGTCCATCAGACAACAACACCAGGGAAGAAAATGACCCCCAGAAGTAAGGCCCATTACCCATTAAACTAATGGTTATTATTATTATTATCAGCTTTGGTAATTCTTACAATTTGGCTACAGCCCCTCAGTCATTCATGTAAACAACATTTCTGAGGTAGGCACTTCCCACTGACATTGCAGGTCAGTGGATGGGATATAGGACACTGGGGAAAAGGAGTGCATTCACGGTCAGCAGAGAAGTTGCCCACACCCTTTCCACCTGGTGTTCTAGGCTCAGATGTGCCAAAGGATGGCCAAGACCACATTGCCTTGGGCAGGCAGAGCTGAGACAAGCATGTACCTCAACTGATTTTCAGCCTCTTCTTGCTTTATTGTTTTGTTTGATTTATTTTCTCATTTTTAACAAATACAACTTTCTTGGCCCAGAATAACTCAGCTTTTCCAGCCCTGATGGTCTAAGCAAAGCAACAGCTATGGAGGAATTCTCTGAGGTCCACTATGCAAATGGCCATATTTTTCATGTGCCTGAGGGTTCTTGGAATCATAACTCTCAATAGTTAAATATCCCCAGAAAGTAGCAGCATAGAAAATGGTTTTTTTCTTTGCATGCTTAACCTAATTTGCAGAGAATGAATGTGTGTAAACATTTTCTGATTCCACTCACTGCTAAGTTACTTTGGAATTTAAGCTCCACATTGTTCTCTCCTATTTTTCTTGTAACTGGGAATCCTGAGAAGACCATCTGGTATGCCCTAATGGTGCTAGTCTGCATTCAAGACACATTCGGCAGACTCAGTCTGTTCATATGTCCTCTGTCTAGGAGAAAAGGCTTACAAAGCACTTTAATGTGCATTATCTCATTTATTACCACCATTCTATAGCTGGGGAGAAGATTCTAAACACATTCTACAAGTGATAAAACTGGATTCGTATGATAAAGGAAATTTCTCAAGTTCACATAGCACAAAGCAGGTTTCAGGTATAAACTCAGGTTGGTCTGGTCCCAAGTTCTGTGCTTTTCCTGCTTCACCACACGGCCTTCTCAGGTTTGAGCAATGTGCAGCCTCTTCTCTTGGCAGTACCCTCTTCCTTGGGGTGTGAGAGCCATGTGCAGATAGATATTCAGAGGTATGTTAGATACATCCAGTCAGAACCACCTGCTCCTTCTTGCAGTATAACCAGGGGAAATATCTGCCTGTGACAAAACTTCTCAAGGCCTCAGAGGACCTGTAAGGCAATTAAGTTAGAGGCTCAGCTTTGGTAATTACAGTTTGACTACAGCCATTCAGTCATTCATGTACACAAAATTTCTGAGGGAGGTGCTTCCTCATGATTTCTTTGCAAGTCCCAGGTTATTCTCTACCCAACTGGACTTCAGGAGGTGTGCATTTTGCATAAAGTGATATTCTGCATACTTTTTCCACAAAGACATAAATGCATGCATTAAGCAAACATGAATTTAGTGTTATACTAACATACAAAGTCCAAATTGATGCAGTAGTAGTACACCCTTCCTGTACTTGTGCTGCTCTGAATAAAGGCACTTTCGGTCCTGTGTCTACAACCCAAAGTGCCCCATTCATTCTGATCAAAATATTTGCCAATGTATATAAATATCCAATGTATATCCAATGTATGTAAATATTAAGACTGTAATCTTGAGCACCACTCTGTATAGTTGCAAAATTCACATACTGAATCCTCATCCTGTACAAAAGCAAAAAATACCAATTACAAATGTTTTGTTGATCAACTGCTCTGATACCCCTCCCACATGACCCATCCTGAAGAGAACATATCTTAGAAAATAATCCTTCATACAAAATGAAAGAGGTATTTGCAATTATGGTCTCTTACGAAGTCAGAAACTAATAAAAAGTACAGAGGTAAACTAGCAGGTAGATGAAAGCAGCATTTGTCAGGAAGGTGGGTGGCCCTTGCATGCAGATGCAGACAACTACAAGCTAGCTGCAGGGACAAACTTAAAGAGACAGATCAAGACTTGGGCTCCAGAAATGAGGCAAGATTTTTATGGGGTGTTGACTTAGTCTCTGGTCACAATCCCTGGAAGCTAATAGAAACATTCACACTTTGGAGGAAGGTTTCCCCAATTGTGGCCTTGCAGATCAACAATTAATATCAAATAGTGGTTTCAAAATCAAAGATCAACAAACACTGAGAATGCCAATCCACCATGAAGGAGAGTCAGCAGAAATTGGGAGGAGTACATTTAATTCATCAAGGATTATAGTTATTGGTATTGTAAGAGAGAATACTAAATCATTAGTATGAAATATTTATAGAAGTAAATGTCATCATCACAAAGATGAGCAAAATAAGATATTGTCAGGAATTAAAGGGCAGACATAAAATAAACTCAAACTTGTAGAAATAAAATAACACTGTAGAAAATAAAAACTCAGTGGCTAGTGACTTCACCATGGCCATGTGAGAGAAGTTGTGTCCAGACCTACCCACCCTACCATAAACGATTATAAAGTGGAAATAATGATAATAAATGAGGCAACCAGTCTTAGCAACCAGGTAAGAGGAAGAGCCAGATGATGATCCTAATAAGAAGGATCTGCTCAGAGGCTATGAGAACCCACATCTCTACATCACATGCTGTCAGCCACAGAGCAGGGGTGGGAGCCCAAGCAGAACATCAAGGTTGGACTGAGCTGAGGTGGCAGAGAATGGTGCTCATGAATACAGGAACTTGAGGAATCCCAAAGAGAAGGGAATTGTACATAGACAAGGTCCAAAAAGTTTATGCGAGCGTCACTGTAAGTCTTAGCAGAAAGCTAGGCTAGACATGAGCAGTAAGAGAGTCCACATGCTTGTAGAATACTGGCTGCCAGGACTGAAAGTGAAAAAAATCTACAAATCAGAGTTCCAGGAAGCACTGGAGTTGTAGACCACCAGAGTGAGAGACTGCACTGAGTGTCCTGGGCATTCTGTTGAGACCCAGGCTCAGTTTAGGAATGAGCAACATACCCTAAAATAAGAATCATTCTTTAGTAATAAGAAAAAAAATAAATCCCCCAAATGGATTAAAAACCACCATGACAGGATAAATAGGATATAGCCAATAATTTACCTGTTGTTCATGGTCCAGAGACTTACAACAGGTCACCCACAAGAGCCAGCATGCAATAAAAATGTTCAGATGTGAGGAAGTAAGCAATGTGACAAATACTTTTAGAAAAAGAAGTTAATAGGAAAAATCATGGGACAACAAAGTGAGAAAATAGCAGAAAAGAACTCTAAGATATCCATCAAATATGTGCAAAGATTTAAAAGAAATTATGCACGAGTGAATTTTACAAGGAATTTCAACAATGAAATGGAAAGTGCAAAACATTAAAAATGGCAAATCTACAAAGAAAAAGAAAAAAACATCAGAAATAGAACATTAGTGGAGTAGGTTAAGAGGAGATTGGAGAAAATGGAAGAAAGTAACTGTGAATTTGAAGACAAACATCAGGGTTGAATCTGGTTAACAACAAAAAAAATGATCAGAGCCAAATTGAAACTGGCTACTATACGTGAAGTTATAATCTTAGAGAAGCAATGAGGAATAAAAATATGTGAAAATTTCCCCAAATTTGGTAAGTAATAATGAAAGATTTTAATTAAAGATCTGAGAATTTACTCAGTGAAAAGAAATGAAATATGAGTATAGACATATCATATTTAAGAGAAAAACTGAAATATACACAGATATAAAACAAAATCTATACACTGGGAAGAACAACAGAGGGAAAGACACATCATCAGAAACAATAAATGCCAGTAAACAAAGAATAAAGGAAGC
The DNA here is from genome assembly GCA_004024805.1 of Geosciurus inauris. NCBI lineage: Eukaryota > Metazoa > Chordata > Mammalia > Rodentia > Sciuridae > Geosciurus > Geosciurus inauris. The sequence goes on from PVHX01006963.1 coordinate 33,431, forward strand.
AAAATCAACTCAAAAGTCTATGTACATTTAAAATATCCTTCAAAAATAAGGGCAAAAATTGAGTCTTGTTAGCAAAACAATTTGAGTGAACTTGTGGACAGCCCAGTAACATTACAAGAAATCATCAAGGAAATCACTAAGGCCAAAAGGGAAATGATAGCAATTGGAAACTCCATCTGTTGGAAAGAATAAAAAGCACATGAAATATTCACATATCTAATAGAGACTTTTTTCTTTATAATTATGTATTTCTTGCTCTTACATTTAAGTCTGATCCATTTCAAGTTAATTTCTGTAGATATTGTCTAGTACGGGTCCAACTTCATTATGTTGCATGAGGCTATTCAATTGTCCCAGTAGCACTGTTGGAAACTATCCTTTTCCCATTAAATGCGTCTGGCAATTTTGTTGAGAATCAGTAGACTTAAGATGCATAGGTTTATTTCCTGACCCTAATTTTATTCCATTGACATATACATCCTTGTGCTAGCACCTTAATGTTCTGGTTACTACTTCTTTGCAGTATGTTCTGAAATCAGAATATGAACCCTTCTACTTTACTTTTCTCTAGGATTGCTGTGACTCTTCTAGATCCCTTACAAACCTGTACCAACATTCTAATCAGCTTGTCAATTTCCACAGACATAATCTGGGATTCTAATGAAGAATACATTGAATTTGTTGATCAATTTGGGGATAATTGCCATCTTTTCAATGTTAAGTCTTCCCATCAATGAGTAAGTGATGTTTTTCTATTTATTTAGATCTTTAACTTCGATCAGAAATATTTTTCGGTGTTCATAGTGTGTTTCACTAACGTAAAAGGAAGTACTTTCTTAATTTTGTTTTTAGATTATCCCACGTATATAGAGATACATTGGATTTTGTGTATCAAACTTGTATCCTGAAAACTTGCTAAACTCATTTATTAGTTTTGATACTGAATTCTTTAGTATTTTCTACATACAAAATCATACCATATAGGAACAGAGACAGTTTTCCTTCTTTTCTTCCAATCTATATTTCTGACATCTCTTTTTGTTGCCTGATTGCCTAGAACCTCCAAAGAAGTGAGTGTGGACATCTTCTCTTGGTCTTGTTCTTAAAGGGAAGGCATCTAGTCTCGCATTATTCAGAATGATGTTAACACTGGGGGTTTTAAGATGATTTTGTTGTTTTTGTGTTGAGAAATTTTCCTTCTAATTATGCTTTGTTAATGCACTTTTAAGAAAAAAAGTTTTGTCTTGAAGTAAACAATTTCTACACTGTATTTTGTTTGTCTTTATTCAAACTTCTCCTTCTTGCCTGTCTTCCTTGTATTAGCAGGGATGTGTCTATGTCTGTGTGTGTGTTTGTGTGCATGTGTATCTACACAAATTGTGGGTGATCCTTGGCTAGTACTATCTCACACGTTTGAGTTTCCCCTATAAGGCAGGGTGGCCCTGAGGAGAGGATCTTGGTAAACCTCACTATTTAAATAACAGATGCCAAGAAGATATGACCACGAGCCTCTTGGATAATGAAAAACTTTGTCTGTAAGAAATAGTTAATGTCTCAAACAAAGCAAGCTGGTTGTGTCAAGACAAGAGGTCAACTCATGATCTGAAACTGGAGATTAAGTGACAAGGTTTAGAAACAGGACACGCCCACAGCCAAGTCAGGGACCAAAGGGAAAGATAAGAATCAGGTAGGACAGCTCTGGACAGTGCCCATTAGCCCAGCTTGAGTGATCAAGGCTCCATCCCTGGGGTCAACTGGGTGGCCTGAGTAGCAGACTGGCTGCTTCGAAAGCCCAAGGGCATGATGCAGAATGGAGTGACAACTGTGCAAGGGAAAGCGGGACATGAGAAGCTGGGTGCCCATTCCTGGGCCCTGTGGCCTGAAGGCTGAGGTGGTAGGAAGAATCATATCCTGCAGGTGGTTGAAAGTAGATGCTTTCTCCTTCTACATCTCTTAATTGGTCTTCATAATGCATGCTACAAATAATAGGAATCAAGTCGACTCACTAAAAATGAATTTGGTCTATAAAGCTGCTGAAATCATCTTCCCTTGTGTTCTAATAGAGGACAAAAAGGAATGTCAGTAGAAACAGAACGCGGACATGAAAACATGGAAGGGCTGCTCTCCAGGATGCCATCTTAATGTCAGACAAACCTTGACCAGGGATGGAGGAAGGCTGGATGGAGCCTGATCTTGAAATAATGGAATATAGAATACAGTGGGGAGTAGAAGCACCAGGGGGGATGAGGACTCTGAAAGAAACATATCAAAGGCAAAACCCTCAAGCATACCTGGCATGGTGGTGCTCACCCCTAATCCCAGTGACCCAGGAAGCTGAGGCAGGAGGAGCACAAGCTCCAGATCAGCCTCAGCATTTTAGCAGGACCCTTTCTCAAAAATAAATAAATAAATAAATATAAATAAATAAGGGCTGGGTATATGGCCACATGGTAGAGCTCCCCTCGGCTCAATCCCCAGTACTTCCCCCACAAAACAAAAAATCCATCATACATTTTGAGGTCAAAATCCAGACACAAAATAATCTCAGATATTAAAGTAGAAAGGGCAAGATTTTACAGGATGAATATACAGGGTCCTATCTTGATTTCAAAGATGCAACAGCAAGAGCCATTCAGACCAGGGAGACCTGGGTCAATGTTCACAGGCAGGTCATATCCTGGAGCACGCATCTGTGCACCCTGTGCCTGTGGGAAACAGATCTAGGCAGCACCTGGGACAGAGCCCTAGGTGTCACCACTAGATACCTGATTTCCCCTCCTCCCTTCATTCACCAGATGTGCAGGGCACCTACTGGACACCAAGCACCATCAAAGGCACCTGGAAGGCAAGAGTGAACAAAACAGTTGAAAATCCCCGCCTCATGGGGCTGACACTCTAACAAAGAACTAAAGATGGTAAATGAATAAGCATAGTAGACAGTATGTCAGATGGTGATAAATACTGCAGACAAATATACAACTAGAAAGGGAAAGAGAGTGATGGAGGAACAATTTAAATGAGGAGATAGGGGTTACCTCACCGAGAATGTGGCACAAAGATGGGCAGGCTTTGAGGGAGCAGGCCATGGCAATGTGCAGGAGAACACCCTGAGCTAAGCCAGGCTGCTGTCCTTCTCCCGGACAACATCTTCAACTATGCAGCCTCCACCGCACACCTCACAGGCAAGGTCTCACTTTTCATCTTGAGAGGCAGCATGGTGGAGAGGAAGGTGTTCAGAGGCTTTTGGTGAATTCTGGTTCTGTCTTTGCAGCTGTCCAACCACGTGATCCTCTGAATGTATAAAAACAAGGCATATGAGCTCAGGGGGAAGGCCACCATGTGCCCTCTTTCTTTTTTCATGAGCCTCTAATGTAGACTCCTTTCTCTCATTTCCTCAGATCGGCAAATATGTTGTCCCCTACTAGAGGGATTTGTTCCAGGACTTCCCACAGAAACCAAAATTCACAATAATGTATAAAATGACATCTTTTTTGCATGTGACCTAAGCACATCATCCGTGTACTTTAAAACATCTCTAGATTACTTCCAATACCTAATGCACATGCTAGGCAAATAGTGTGGCATTATATGGTTTAAGTAGCAGTGTTGGGAGAAAGAGAAGCCTGTAACTGTTCAGTACAGATGTAGTTTTTTCCCCAAATATTTTACATCCATTCTTGCTAGAATCCACAGATGAAGAATCCACAGATATGGAGGGCCAACAATACCAAGTGCACTGTATAAGTACCCAGAATGTGTTAATTTTTGTCAAAAATTTTCCTGGTCCCAAGATAACTCATTCTGCCTTGTAGGCAGAATGGCAAGGTGAGAAAAATGTGGCATAAGTGAAGGGGATGTTAGGAGGCATCCCACTTAGGAATTTAGGGGGAAATGGCTTCTTTATCCCAAGAGGAGACATTTGTACTTCTGAGTGGCCTCGAGCTTTGCCTTTCTTCTGGGTGCCTATTAGCCTCAGATCTACTGTGAGGAGAAGATGTACTGGCCCCAAATCAGCAAAGATAAGAGGCTTCCTGGCGAGAAATGAACAAGAAAGACAGGAAGCAACAAAGAGGGCCAGAGCAAGATTAGGAGAAAATGCTGTCCTCACAGCAGTAAATAAATCATTTGCTAAAAAGGATATTTGGCTAAATTGCCTCCCAGCATATATTCCCAGTGGGCATTTTTGATCAAAACATGCAGAGCATCAGAAAAAGAGTTCGGATACAGGGACTATGTTGGCTGGAGAATCGAGGGGTGTGCAAGGAGGAGTTATGTTACCAAGTATGGCAGGAGCTCCTATCATGCTTTGTGACTTACCAGCTATGTAGCATTGGGCAAGAAATAAATTCATGAGTCTGTGTCTTATCATTGGCAATAGAGAGCATAATCTCTGCATCACAGAAATGTTAGAGGGCGAAATCAAGCGCTGCCCAGCTCATGGTAGGTGCCCACCTAGCACTGGTTTTCTCTCCTGTTTCTTTTGATAACATGTCAAAAATAGCAAATTATTCTTCAACATAGTCAACAATATTTGTATACAAACTCCTACCAATTATCAGGTCTGATTAGGAGATGTTTAAAGGCAACTGAAATCTTGAAACTCAGGTCTTGGAACCTGAGCTTCCAAAGCCTAAATTTGGATCTTGCCTCTTGAATTTATAAAACTGTGTTTGCTTGCTCAGATTGCTTCTCTATCAGAATCTGTTTCCTTATTTATAAGCTGGCAAAAGGGATGGACATTTTTAAAAGTTTGTTATGTCAAATAGTAGACGTAAATTTTATAAACTATAAAACTATCAAAAAATTTTCATATGTGTTTCTAGCACCATACACTTCAGAAAGGATGTTGGCAACAGTTGCAACACCTTTGTTATGTGGGCACTATGCTTTAGATATAAAGTGTCACCAAAAGATCATCTATGAGACCATACGAGAAGATTCAGAGATGAAGTTATTAGATTATGAGAGCTTTAACATATTCATGGGATTAATCCACCGATATGGATTAACTGGACAGTAACTCTAGGCAGGCAGGGTATGGCTAGAGGAAATAGGTCACTGGTGGCATGTCTTTGAGGCTTATATTTTGTCCCTGATGAATAGAGGTGCCTCTCTCTCTGTCTCTCTCTCACTTGTGCCCTCTCTCTCTCACTTGTGCCCTCTCTCTCTCACTCATGCCCTCTCTCTCTCTTTCTCTCTGTCTCTGTCTCTCTCTGTCTCTCTCTCTCTCTCTTTCTCTTTCCCTCTCTCCTTCTCTCCTTCCTGGTTACCATGTCCTGAGCTACTTTCCTCCACCACACATTTCTACCACGATGATTTTTTTCCACTTGGACCCCAAGCTATAGAATTGGCTAACTATGGACTGAACCTCTGAAACCACCAAAATTAACTTTTCCTCCCACATTGTTTTGGTCACAAAGACAAAAAAAAAAAAAAAGAAAGAAAAAGAAAAGAAAAAAGCTAATAAAACAGTAGATATGAAAATGACAATGTCCATTTTATAGAAGAGGATCAGGTTAAATATGACCACTAATTACATGGAAAGAATAAAAACTATAGATGATCCAAATGGGTCAGCTTGTGGATACTTGTTCTTTTCTCTCTTCCCTTCCTTGCATATTTCTTCCCTCTCATCTGCCTTTCTTTCTCTGTCTCCATACTTGGATTCATATTCCCATCAGTAAAATGGGAATAATAGACATCTTGCCTATTGAAGATATCAGGATTTTATTAAAATTAAATAATTTGTGTGATGTGGTTACCATAATGACTAGCACATAATCCAGAAGAGCTCAGGAAGAGTGCTGTCATTATTTCCATCACATTTAACTTTTACAGAAGTCTTAGCAGATGACAAGTTACTCACTCAGGGGCAATTGTAACATCTAGACCTGGACAGAGGCCTTCAGATTCTGCAGTCTATGCTAATCCATCTTTCCAAGCTGGATTAGAAGACAGAGGCCTGGTACTGTATCTGCCCATGGAGGCAGGTGGAAAAGGAGATGGGAGGAAACAATTCGTCCCTGTAAAATGTAGTCTGGTGTGGTGGGCAATGCACGGTACAACTATCACAGAAATACTTACAATCAATGTGGAAATGGACCAAAGAGAGCCAAACTGAGCAGCAGTGCCATTTTGTAGGAGGCATTATACTAGGTCACACTCACATCCAGATAGGCATGTCAGGGAGATGCTCACAGGCTTGAAATTTCAGAAACACAATTCTGAAGCTCTGAACGGAATAGCAAGAACAGATCTGGGCTGCATACGTTGATGGGAATTGGGCCAATAACAGGAAAAAGATCAAGGCTAGTCTCTATTATAAAGACAGGGGCTCCACAGGGATAACACAGGGACAGGATCAAGGCTAAGCCTCCATCATAAAGACAGAAGCTCTCCAAGTATGAGATCAGAGGAAAGTGACCAGAGTGGCTTCATAATGAAGGATGTGTTTTATTGACTATCTGCTCAATTCCAGGTGTTTTGCATTGTGATCTAATCTACTTCTGACGGCAGCTCTTTATAGCAGATATGGTTACTTCTGTGTAATATCCAATGCTACTTAGAAAAGTTAAATAAAGTTTCCTAAGCTGTCAGGAGTAAACAAAGAGCTAGAAAGCTAATGTCAGTTCCATGCCCTGCCAAAGTCAAGTCCTGTTTGCACGGTACCACCGACTTTGTAAATTCCATCCAAGGTATTCAGAGCCTCGCTTCTTGGTCTAGGGAACTCCAGGGGAAGATCTATGCCATCAGATGGGGCCTGAATGGCTACATCCCTCTTTAGGGCAGAATTTCCTCTGAGTGCCTGACTAGCCTTCCTTCTATTCTGGTTTATCCCCTTAAATAAGATCAACCATGAATATCACTACAAATGTTTCCCTTGCCTTTCAAAGGAGTATAACACTTGTCCTTCACCAGGTCCCCTCCCACCTTGGCTTCCTGTGCTCCCCCTCTCGAGGAGGCAAATCCTGGTCCCACTCGAGTGCTTCTCTCTGAAGACATGCTCTGGTCTGTACTTCATCAAAGAAAATCATCCAAGCAGAATAGCAATGATGTGCTATCAGAGAAGGTCCCATGGTGGTTGTGTCAGGGCAATCCCTCACCAAGAGGGAGGCACCGTGGAGATAACCAGCCTCATATGCATGGCACATACTGTGGTCCCCCAGGTGCTGCTGATGCCACCTCTTCCTGTTGGTGATGCCACCTCTGTACACTCAAGGGACTTTATCAGACAATGACAATAACATACAGAAAAATAGCTGCATATTTATCCACATGTGGTTTGATAAATGGTACAAATGAACTTTTGTTTTCAAATAAAGCAAAATATTACAAACTCAGGTTTTTCCTTAGTATTTACTGGAAGCAAGGGAAATACAATGAGAAATTAATTTAAGTCTGTGAAGTCAACATCAGTATCCACATTTGCAGATGTAAACACTGAGACCCAGGGAAGCCTGTAAAACTTGGTCAAAGTCCCCAAAGATTCTAAGAGACCAAAGGGGATTTTAGAAAAGGTCTGACACTATCCTCTGCCATCTGAAGAAGCTAAGTCACCAGTTTAAAAGAAAACAATTCAACCATATTTGAGTGAGTGGGAGGAATTCCTTAGATAATGTCTAATTTACGTCTGAAGAAACTTAGTTATAGAGAGAAATGATTGCCGAAGGTCTTAATGCACAGCAGACCTGGGAACTGAGTTTACATCACATGGAGCCTACAGTGATCTGCTACCCAGGTTCCACTTTAAGGACCAGGACACCCATTTTTGTACAGTGAGAGATTCTTTCTAATACCTGAGTCCCTCCCAGGAATTACTTTTGGCTGAAGAGAGCCACTTTCCCAAAGTCAAATGTCCCCAAGGGAATAACCAACATCCAATGACTATTCAGGGAGTGTCCATGCAGGCCTGACCCTCTTGCTCTAATTCCCTTCCCCAGAATCCACCCCCACGGGATCCATTGAATCCTGGTGACAACAGCACCACAGTTCAACCTCTCTCCTCATCCCCACTTCCTTACAGGGCTTATTCTTGAGGGCACTTCTCAAGAAGCTTCCTACATCCAAGTTTCTGCCTCAGAGTCTCTTTCAGCAAATCGTATTTAAGGCAATCAATGCCTGGAGTGACATTGGGAAACAGACTCTGAAATAGGATTTGTGAGCAGGTGATATACTGGTTGACTGGCAATAAGGACCCCATTACTGGAAATAATACCAATGATATTTGCATTCTGTAAAAGTGTAACTGTTAGAATTTCCCCAGTGGGACTGGAGTGAGGGGACATGGAAGTGAGGGAGCTGGCTGATGCCATGGCTTAGGTGCTTGAGTTTCCAGAGACTGTGCTAATTCTAAAGATTTTGGTGATTGGCTGTTACTTAATGGGCTATTTATTAATGCAATAGAAGGAGACAGTGAAAGGCTGAGGATGAGTAATCACCAATTTTTGAAAGTGGAAGGGCTAGAGGCCCAACTTGGCAACAGCTAAGGAACTTGCACTTCCTCCAGACAGAGGAATTAATTACAAGGGTGAGGAGCTCCAGAGGCGGTTGAGCACTCAAACGCAGGGAGTCTATCACACCAAGGCCAGCCCAACGTTGGGAGTGGGTTGGACTCTGAGACTTGGCATTGGAATCTCCGTGATGATCTTGAAAACTGGATTCCTAGATTCCAAAGTTGAACTCCCTGGGCTGCTGACGGGGCTCTCTTCACCCTCTTAGAAACCAGCACCACCGCCCCTTTATAAAACAAGATGCAGGGGTCTGTGCTTGCAAAAACATGAGCCTACTGAAGATCTACCCCCATCTCTGCCCTTGGCCATCAGTAACAAGTCAAGAAACAGAAGATTCTGAGAGAGGAGGTACTGAGCATTGAAAGAGCAACAAGACTAGCCAGCGTGTGGGATGTCGGCCTGGGATGGTAACATACAGGTGCTGGATTGAGACAGGAGGGGACAGATCATATAGACAACTGTGTAAGGAAAATTTCAAGGAACAGCACATCGAAGAAGTGGTGAGGAAATAACATCTACACACTAAGACAGCTCTTAGAAACATGGAAGTAAATGGCCAATGCTAAGTGTAGTAGAGGTGCTGGAGCTGTTCTTGCAGTGAAGATAAGGAGCCAAACACCCGGAGGGGGAGACTGCTAGAATTCACCTGGCACCCAGTGACACAACAGCATCACTATCTCTCCACTCCATGACCCAGTGAAGGCCATGCCATTCACCAGAGTGATAAAGAATGCTCTGGTCAGAGGGGCACCAGCAGCACTGGAAAGGAGTGGCCACCCTCTGTGCCAAGGGGCTGACGGTAGGAGATACCATTACAACTGCACAGCAACGACTACATTCGGGTTCTGGTAAAAGAGATGTCAAATGCAGACATGGGACCATTAGAAGGAAGGTGGATGCAAGTATTTCTGAAAGAGGTCTTGTCAGAATGGCAGGTGGGGGATTCCCACCTGCAGGAAGTTACAGAGATGGTTGACAAACAAGGGAGAACTTCACCTATAAGAAACTGAATTCTCCCAACAACATGAATGAATTTGGAAGCAGATTCTTCTGTACAACTTCCATATAGGGGTCTAGTCTGGCAAACATCTTGATTCCAGTCTTACAAGACCCTTACTACAAAGGCCAGTCAATCTACCAAGATTTCTGATCTACAAAATGGTGACACAATAAGTTAGCATTGTTTAAGTCACAAGATATGTGCTAATTTGTTATGCAGGAGGAGAAAACTAAAGCAACCCTGAAATGTGGGGTTGTTTTAGTTTTAGAAAACTAAAGCAACCCACAGGGGTCCAGAAATCACGGGCTATGTGGAGGCCAGCCTTTCATCGTTCTCAATGATGCACTGTTTTCTGAATCTCCAAAGCTAGGTTTTGTCATTCTAGAGGGTACAATGCCTGTAGGAGAAATGCTTGCACCAAGAACATGATAAGGTTTCCAATAGGTTATGGCTCCAGCCCAATAACTTCAAGCTCCTTATGCCAAGAGTCTCACAGGCAAGGACAGGAGTAAACATCCTGATGGGGTTAATTGCCCTTGATCTTCTGAAAGTGATGGGATTTGTCTCACAGATGAAGTAGGAACAAATACATCAGGCACCTAAGTGATCCCCTAGGTACTCGCCCTGCTCAATTCTGACAGTAAATGTGGACAGTATCCCCATCCCTCCCAAATCATGAGGGCCAAGGACTGCAGGGATGAAGGAATGGATCACATTGTCACCAGTCCCTTTGGCCAACAGATAAGGTAACTGAGGGTGAGGGGACCTAGAGTTGCCAATGGAAATGAAAGGAAATGGGTATCATTTGTAGCCTGAAGGCCAGCTGTGGTGGGGATGAGGCAACTATAGACTGATCTATTCACCTTCCTCTGTAACTTTTCAAAGGCAACAAGACCAGCAGGTATCCTGCAGGAACTGTTCCCTGGTAAGGTGACCTAACACACAAAGAATCAGATCAGAGTGCTGGATAAGAGGGTCCAAATCTCACCATCCCTACACACATCCCCAATTAAAACCAAGATACTCATTCCCCCAGCTGCCAATTTTGGATTTGGGGATTAAGGATGTTCAACCTGCGCTGAACCTCTGAAACATTCTCAAAGCATTAACAGAGAACCTACATGTCTGACATGATCTTGAGGTTTTACCATTTTATATCTCAAGAAAGTACATATGAGAGAGTGAAGGCAAGAGGGACCATGTTCAGAGCTTTCTATTTTGATTTTGGATAAAGTGGAATTTGTATCTTATTACCACTGCTGACAGATTCTAACCAGCCTAATTTATCTCAAAATAGCCCATCACAGCTCTATAAAAGTGACTTAGCAATTTTTCAAAAGACCATAATCAACTGCCAGGAAATCAGCTTTGGACATAAGCTACCCCTTGCTTTGGAAGATGAGAGAGCGAGGTTAGAGCATCCTCTGCAAGTGCCCCCAAGCACTGGAACCTTCCGTGGATCACTGTTACCCATAATTCCAGATGCTGGTTCTCTGCCCCATGGTCTTCCCTACCTACTGGAGCATATTTTAGAGAAAGAGCAAGTTGTTTCAACATTGCAATAATTAAAGAGCAATCACTGAGAAAAAGCAAACAAATTAAATCCAAATGCATGTGGGATGTGGCACATTAGGAGGCTGTTTCTAGTTGGCAGACAAGAACTTATTTTTAAATTTACAAGAATATGTTTTCCTTGGAGATCTCACTACTTAAAGGCCTGAGAGTCTTATAGCAAAGACTACATTTACTCCCTGGAAAGGGAGCTCTGGTGGCACATGCTGGCTGCAAACTTCAAATGAAGTGGTCTACTCCATTACACCACATGACTACGAGACAGGTACCAGTGCAAACACAGGACTGAGCTTGCAGAAAGCCAGAGTCCAAAAGAGGATATGTTGTCCATCAGAAAGGACTTTTGCAAGACAGCATGCAGATCTGGCCACAGCAGGCTGAAACACAGAAATCCAGAACCCAGGTTTGGGGAGACTGAGTGGAAGCCTGACTTTAGTCCTGTGAAATGTTCCTGCCCCAACTTGGCCTAGGTCATTTTCTGCATCTGACATTCATATTTTGCTGATGTGAAACTGACAGAAGACTCTGACCTAGGAGTTGTACGTGATGACAGCGGGGCACCCAAACTAGTAATTATGTGTTCACAATTTGTTTCTGTTTTCCTGGTTTTCATTCACCAAATATGTATACAACTATTTTTTAAAATATGAAAATAAAAGCCCAAAATATTCCATGCAGGAGAAATAGTGAAGTAATTTGAAGTAATGCTCTGGTTTATGGCACTCAGATCTTCACAACTTGAATGAGTTTAAGAAGGTAGGCCATCCAGCCAACGTGAGTGGCACTTCTAATGGACCATTTACTTTTAAATTTCTTCTACTAATTAAAATGAAAGTGGTGTTCCAATGTTGAGAAAAAAATTATTGCCAATTTTTTTTTCAATTCATTTTTATGTTTTTATTAGTGCAATCAGTTATACATGATAGTGGGGTTCATTTGGTCATATTCATACATGTGTGAAACATAATTGACCCCATTCCAATACCCATGCTACCAGTTTCAAGGAACAAGAGAACGTTATATTTGCATTCATATCTGTTAAACACAACCACCACTGGCCTCCTTAAGAGGAGACATAGACACTCATAGACTTGCAATAAACCAGAAGTGCATTCTTGTACACTTATGTCTTCTTGAGTAGGACATAGCTTTCAAGGTCATGTGACGGTACCCTCCTACTCCCTACCCTCAGCGGGAACCAGCAGCAATCATAATAGTGAGAGAGGTCCCAGGGCTAAGGTGATGAAGAACAAATGTAACAACCAGGTAAACAGTGAAAAGAACCCTATTTTATGTTAATATATCCATAAAGAAAATTTTCCTGCTCATTTTCAGCAGAGTTCTTATACCATGAAATTGTGTTTAGTGGTTTATATTTCTCCTCCACCATCACACTTTATTCTGTTAGAAATCAAAGAACTTGGCAAAGGCTAAACTATCTTTAGTAGCTACCGCAAACTCTAACAGCCAGCAAATCTTTAATAAATAATAATTTAAAGTATTAATAAATTTTTCAAGGTTCACATTAAATTATAATAGTAGTTATTGACAACTACTGATAATAAACAGTTAGATTGTGGGGTAGAGAATTTAGGTCTTTTGACCTCTATAACATGTTGGAATGAAGTAGGTGAAAAAACCATACTCATCCTACAAATAAAAACAATATGATATCGCAGCACTTAGGGAGGCTGAGACAAGAGAATTTCAAGTTCAAAGCCAGCCTCAGCAATGGCGAGGCGCTAAGCAACTCAGTGAGACCCTGTCTCTACATAGAATACAAAATTGGGCTGGGGATGTGGCTCTGTGTCCAAGTACCCCTGAGTTCAATCCCCGGTACCAAAAACAAAACAAACAACAACAAAAAAACAATATGACACAAAGTGATTGGGTAATTTATACAAGTTCTCAAAAGGTATAAGGTTCATGCATCTCATAAGGGATAGAGGTATTTAGACTGATAACCTGCTGATAAACACGAGTCTGAAGCTTATTAGTGAGGTTCGATCGTGAGATGCAGCTTCTGGCTGAGCTGCTGCACTGCTGGTGGCACCTAAGTCCACATCCTCCCATTCTTCCCTCTGCATAAAGCATCCTTGATTTTTGCCAGACCCGTAATCACCTAGAGAAAATCCATCATTTCCTAACTTCCTTTGCAGCCAGGAGTGGTCATGTGATAAGTTTCCAGGTACAGAAAATCATGGAAACCCCTTTGCAGAGGGGTTGTGTCCCTAGAAAGGACAGGTGCACCTTCTCGCCCCCTCCCACATTTCTCTATTTGTCCTCAAATGACATGGGCACAGTAAAAGCTTTCTCTAAGACAGTCTGATCAGAGAATGGCAGCCCTTTCCTGACCCTGCAGTCTGCCATTGGGAATTGCTTTCACTAAGACTGTTCATGCTCGTATTTGCTAAGACCCTGTCTGAGCGTCTTCAGGCTTTGGAAACTGTCAGCTACATCTCCTTCCAGAAATCCTTTCCTCTCCTGGGTTGTGGGAAGACACCCTTTCCTGGCACTCTCTTTCCAGTCCCTAATGGATTCTCTTTGGTCCTTGCCCATCTTCCTCAATTAGTTGTTCTCTGCCAGGCATTAATTCAAAGCCTTCTTCAATACTTCACTTGGACATCCTAGTCATTCCACGGATGGAGTTGACTTTGCTGCCATCTCAGCACCTGTAGGTTTTAAATCATTCCCCTCCATCGCAACCTCCCCACTAAGCTACACACCTCCAGGTGTGATGGTGGCTGGAGGCTCTATCTGTGAGTCCCACCGGCACAAATCAGCCATGAGCCATCCACTGGCCTGGCAGTTCCATGCCTATTCTCATGCCCTATTAAAGCCCAGCTTTGAGGCACACTTGGAATGCGGCAAGGCTGGAAGCAGGGAGGTTACAAAGTGACAGCTGCAGAGGGGAAGGAATGGTACAACAGGTGAACCTCCCAGATACAAATTAGTCCTGCAATCTCAGGTAGCAAGTGGGTTGCACTTGGGTCAGAGTGTGGCTCTCTGCTTGAGCTCAGTGACAGCTTCCAGAGGTCACTCAAGTTGCTGGATTCCTCAGTCAGCGCTCCAGAATTTCCCACCCTCCTGCCTCGAGCAAGTTGACCATCCCCACTGTCAGCAGCACCAGCCATTGACCTCAGCAGACAATTAGGGACTCTCACATTTGCAAAAGGACTTTAGGGCAAAAAAAGAAAAACTGCCAGTTGCAGATTTATTTTTTGTGTATATTTTCATCTAAAAACCTGAATCCATTTCAGGCCTATTGATGGTATGCACGGCAGTATGAATTTTCTAGTCACCAGACATGAGTAATGAACTCATGTCCACCTTGCATTTTATTTTCTTTGCACAAAGAAAAATATATTCCTATCCAGATCCCTGTTCTCTTTTCCTGAGCTGACACTTTCCTTGGTAGTCCATTGGTCAGATGAGTGGATGTTGTTAACACAGATGTTAACCACTAAAAACAAGCATCACTTGCAGAAATAGTGTCTCACTGATGCATGTGACATTAGACCTCAGAGAAATCTTTAAAGTTATCTCCTTCTTGTCCACAGACTATTCTTTTTATTCTCTGCCTTCTCTCAGAACACCTGCTTTCTTTACTCGCCAGAAAATGATTATGATGTTTCACCTTGGATTGCCCTCAAACCTGGAGCCCATTACTCGCTCCCTCTACCATGAAAGGCTATCGTTTTGACTGACTGATGGGAAGGAGGCTGGAGGGAGGTGGGCCAAGTCCTTGGGAAGGGAGAGTGCAGCACTGGAGGAGAGCATTCTACTCCCTTTTCTAGGACTGCCAGCTCCAAATGCATGGGAAGGCAAAGCCAAGAAGGAGACAAGGGAGTGCCCAGGTGATTTCATTTGTGTCCCTAGATCCAACCCACCTAAAGGAGACACAAACATGAACTTACCAATCATGTCCATCAGCGCATCTTTCCCCTCCCACCCGCTAGCACTCTGGGTCTGAATTGCTCAGATCAGAGCATCACGGAAGTCCTCTTACCCTCTCCGGTATGATGCTCTACTTGGCCTACATTTCACAGATTCTGATTCTTCACTAATTTGCTTGAGCAATTTGTATTAATTCAGTAGAAAAATTAGGTGGTCACAAAGTCCTGCTCCTTCACAAGGAGCCACAAACAGAGTGCTGAGTGTTGTGCAGCACCTATGCAGAGGTGGCCTGCCACACAGGGCAGGAACCCAGACGTGTCCTAACACCCTGGATTTCACCACTGCCACGTCACCATCTTATGGTGTGACTTTAAACAAGTTCTGCACATTTCTGACCACAGTGTCCACCTCTGTAAAGGAGTCATAAGAGGTAGTGTCTTCTACAGGCATGCTAAGGGCCGAGGGAACTTACCTTTAAAATGCACTTGACACAGTACTTGGCACCATTAGTGCTCATTCATGACTGCTATTAACACTAAATTGTCAATATAAACTTTAAATTTCCTTTATACTTTCTTTAATTAGAAACTGAAAAGGAAATGCTTCAAAGAGAACACAGATACTTCAGATACAAGAAACACATGCACACACACATGCACACTCACAGGCACACACTCACACACACATACAAATTCATGTGTGCATATGTTATTATAGCATTCCAATTTTCCTCTTATGATGTATTATTGTCATCATTGATCTTCACAATAACATAGAGGTACAGGCAAATATACTCTCCTTCTTTACTGACAAATCAGAAAACCAAGGTCTGGCAAAATTGTATTTCTAGCCATTCCCAGAGTTGAGACCCTGGCAAACTTCCAAATCTCATGACACACAACCCAGGTTTTTCTTTCCATCAGACAATAGGACCCAGGAAAATTTTCAGGAGCAACAATTCATTTATTCAAGTTTATTATTAAAAAAAACCAAACCAAAACAAAAAAACAACAAAGAAGGAAGGGGTCTGCCCTCTTCCAGAACAGGAAACGCAAGTGCACAAACCTTTTCATGATGAGATGCGATAGAGATTGAGGAAGCAAATATCCTTCATGATCCACACTCAGAAGTGCTAAAAAATAATCTGTTATAATCTAGGGCAAAGAAAGGGAGTAATTTATAGCCAGCCATGAATACTTAATCATTAGGCCCCATGACATTGCTCATATTAATACTGCCGAAATAAATCTGCTGTAAATCCAAAGCCGACTTCCACGTGGCACATGTGGGAGATGGATCAACAGGGCCTGGCAGGCAGGAGCCTGTGTAACATGAGTATTAATAAGCAGGAATTCTTGCCCTGCCCTTCCCCACACCGAGGCCCAATACATCAGCCCAGCAACAAAAGTAACTGCATTTTACAATCAGCAATTGGAGTTCTGTTGCAATTCCAAACACATTAATTACTACTAAAAGGCCCCAGGTTGTCTTTCTGTTAATTTTCCAGTGGATACATTTGCTACTCTGCGACAAGTAGAGAAAAACTTCATTAATTGAGACTGCCCAGGGGACAAGAGTCTGAATTAGGGGAAAGTGAAAAATTTCACATTTATAATCAAGAAAATGTGCTGCTGTACTTCCAGAAACACAGAGTAATTGGAAGTAGATTAGCAAAGGCTTCATTTGAGTCACTGCGCATATTTCAAAGTTAAAGGAAAACAATGCCTTTTTTACTTGAAAATTGTTTTTCCATAGTGTTGCTTAGATCTGACTTAATAAAAAGGTAAGTTTCTTTTTGCTTAAAATTAACATCACAGTTATTTGCAAATGGCATTACACATAATTTGGAAATTTAAAATGTTTTAATGTTTCTCTTCCATATTCACCTCTTTTAAGTCTTTTAATGACTTGCTGGCTTTTCTTCTGCTTAATGATTCTTTGCATCCTGGGTGACCTCTAGACCCATTTAAATTAGTTCTTACTTGATAACGTACACTGCAAATCACTGTAGTCACTATCCAGATGGTTTCTTTTCCTCATTCCATAAAGTCATGTGGACTCTACCATTGTGTTCTCTTCTCAAGGTTTATTAAAACATACCTATTGTCTGTCCATCCAAAAGGCTCCCATTCTTCTCAACTCTTTGTGCCATATAAGACACTTGGTCTTTCTAAGGGAATACAGTGGCATGGCTTTTATTAGGTGTCAGGGAGAGGTCTTTACTGTCCAGATCACCCACATCATTTTATGGGTTGCAGCATCTCTACTCAGCTTTGGGAGGTCCCGGGTTCCTTCCTCCAAGACCACATCGTCATGGACCAGGAAGATCTCAAGGAGCCAGAATTCTCTGAAGCAGGGAGGGGAATGGGAGAGGGAAGAGTCATGTCAGCTGACTTATACCTCAACACCACCCTCTGAGCCAGGCGTTGCCACTGCCTTCCAGATGACGAATAGAGAATTATAACGACCCAACTACTCTGAACTCATGGTCCCTCCTGGTCAAGAAGAGAGATTGCTCACAGATTGTCCATGAAAAACCCAATTCAATCTCAACTGGGAATCTTTCTGAAACATTCTAGACAATCTCAGCTTCTTGGGGAAAAAACACTAGAGATTGCAGGTAGCCCTCATTAAAAGGTAAAGGATCAACTAGGGTTAAGAAACTGATGCTGTGGGAGGGAAAAGTACAGGAGACTGAGCAGGTGCAGGCCCAGGGGAAAGATTTAAATGATGGCTTTAAAATAAATTCCTGGAATTACCTTTCAACTTTTGATGTTTCTTTTTTTCTTCCTTATATTAACTTCAGCCAAAATGAATGGAGATTTTGCAGAGTGTTCTATAATAAGGACAAATTTCTTTAAATAAGGAAGAATGAGGAGACAAAATGGTACACAATAAGAACAGAGACTTGGAAATAAAATGGTTTTGATTTCAAAATATGTATTGGCTACTTTCTAGAAAGAGTTTCTTGTCATTTAAGTCCACAGTAAAACTTTGAGATAATAATATCTATTCTATATAATGGTATTGGGTAGATTGATAATACATAGGAAATATCTCCTCCTCAGTCTAGCACAGAGCTTATGCCCAGTATAGATGAACAAATTCTTCCTCCATTCCTTCTTTTGGTTTCCTTACATCCAGAAAGTCATGTGTCAATGGATCCAGAGTCAAGTGTTGAGTCTTGCTGGGATAGTGCCATGTTACTGTGAAGAGATCTGGAGTTCTTAGTTTTCTCTGTGATTTGGGACACCCATCCTTGTAAGGAAAACAGAAATAATAATCTCTACCTTGAGGGATCAGACACATGGATGGAGTGCCTGGGGCCATGTCTGACAGACAGTCTCCTGCCTCTGACTTGAACAAATGGTATTAATAAATTATGTTCATTTTTAGGACTTTAATCGTCTTACATGTACCATCCTTTAAGCAAAAGAGAATAACATGCCATGTCATGAAACTCCTCTCTCTGTTCATAAGAACCTAACTAAGCCAAGGGCCTAGGCCAGAATGTCCACATGTGCATTTCTTGATGATCAATGACTCTTCCCTTCCCTGGAAACCAGGGCAACTAATGCTATCTGCAGAAACTGCTTAGAAACTATTTTACTGCATGAAATCAAATTCCTTAGAATACCAGTCACACAATGGGACAAAGCAAACCTAACATAAAAAAGCCCTCCCTGTGGTGATCAGGGCAGAGCAGAGTGCTGTGGAGGAGACAGATACTCCCCCAGCGGCCATCGCAGGACAAAGCATCAAGGACAGAGGTGCTACTTCCTGGAAAAGCCCCAGAGGCACTGTGAGAAATGGAGGTGCTATTTGGCCAGCCTGTTGCCACTGGACCTTCACTGTTAGTATTTTACAAAAAGCCTTATGTCTCACATCTCATCTCCGGGTGTCTTGGTTAGCCTCTCAGCAACAGAACCCACTGCTCTGGCACAAATGGACTGTGGGCAGTACATACACTTATTTATTCCACAAATGATTATTGAGCACATTCTATGTGACAATGCTAGGGACACAGTAACAAACAGATGGGAAAGGTTCATGGACTCATGATACTATATTATAGACAGGCTGCTAGGGATAAGAAGGGGACCAACAGGTGAGGGAGAGAGGAGAGGACTAGAGGGGGCAGAAAGGAGGGTGGCCCAAATCCATGAATGATACATCCATGGATAAATGTCACAGTGAAACCCACTAACTTGTATTCTTAATATGTGATAATAAAAAATAAATAAATGAAAATAGTCATGAATGCTGAACAAATATAGAAGTCATATTCTAGAGGGAGAAGCTATAAGAAAGAAGTAAATAGCCAAATAAAGTCATGTGAGGCAGCAATTCAATCCAGAAATAAACCAAGCAGCCAGGATATGTGCACCAGAAGAACCAGATGGGAGCCAGGGTGCTCAGGCCCCCTCTGAGCTGATGTCCTGCTCCTCATGCAGTATGATATAAAGCTTGTAAAGGCTCCCATGAGCCCCACTTATCTTGCCTGTGTGACAAATATTTTTGAAATCTCAGGATTATTTAAAGCATTTTTGTTGTTTTCTCACAATTTTTCTTACCCCCACCAAGCACCCACTCAGGAACCCCCAAGGAACCTTGCTAACATGAAAGTTATGACTCAGGAGGTCTGAGGTGGGGTCTGCGAGCCTTCCTCACAGCTCCCAGGTTAGTGGGAGCTCATCTGTTGCTAGAGACCCAACCTCAAACAACAAGTGATCCAGGCAATGGCTTCAGGAAATGGATGGCACATGGGTAGCAATACGGGGAGGAAAACCTGTTGAGGTTAGGTGCCTGAAAAGCAAGTTTTCCTACCTTCCACCATAGCTAAGAGGGTAATTTCTGCACTAGAGTCCAGGGAGAAGAAAGAAACAGGGTAGAGAAATAAGTGAAATGAGTGCAAATAGAATGGATGAGACAGATCTGAGAGACTACAGGAAGAGGGGCTGAGTCAGGGTGTGTAGACAGCTCATCGCCCCTGCCATAGGTGACACTATGCTAGTGACTGGAATTGCATGGATATTGACTCTCCTCCCAGGTGAGTGCACAAGGAGCTATGCTCACTCTCTGCTGCTATTAATCTGGGTTATCCAGAGAAACATGAGGTTAATAGGAAATAAACACACACACAACACACACTCATACACAGGAATTGGCTCACATAATTATGGAGGCTGAGAATCCAAAATCCTCAGTCATGTGCCATGACCCAGGAGATCTGATAGTATAAATCCAGTCCAAGTCCAAAGGCCTGAGAACCAGCAGAGCTGATAGGAGAACTCCAGTCCACACCTAAGTCAGAGAACCAGGAAAGACAGTGGTATAAAATTCCCATTAAGTCCAAGTCTAAAGGAAAGAGAAAATTGACATCCTAACTTAGAAGCAGACAGGGAGAAAGTGTCACCTCTAACTCGGTCCTAATTCTATTCAAGCCTCCAATAAACTGCATGAGGCCCACTTACATCGGGGCATAAATCTGCTATGCTCAATCTACCAACCCAAGTGTTATTTAAATCTCATTCAGGAACATCCTCACAGGCAATCCATAAATGAGGTTTGAATACATAACTGGGCATCTTCTGTCCAGTCAAGTTGACACAAACTTAGCCATCAATTGCATTCCCTTTACAGACATTGCAAATACTTCCTTTGAACTTCTCATTTCAAAGTACAACACTTCTCCTGTTGACCAGTGAATTCCATCTACAACATTGCTCCATCGTCAAGCAATCTACCTCCTGTAGAAATGGCACCGTCCTTGACATCACCTGAGTGGCCAACGTATTTGGAAGACCCCAGAAGGAGAAAACAGAACTATGGACACCAAGTTTGGTAGGAATTCCAGTGGAGTGGGTATTGGTGGTGACAGAGATAATGGTGACATTGGTGTCATGATAATGATAGCACTGTGGTGGTAACCAGGGTGCTAGTATTATTGGAATCAGAGATGAAGGTTGCAGTGATAGAAGTTATTATGGTGGTGGGGTCAACAGCACTATTGGTGGTAGCAGTGATGGTAAAGATGAGGATCATGATGGTCATGGTGATGACAGGGACAGTAATGGTGATGCTGGTAGTGGTGGGGATGCTAATAATGGTAGTGCAAGGTTCGCGGTGACAGTGACAGCTGGGTGGTGGTGGTGAGGAGGAGGACAGTCTGGGCTGGTGGTGATGATGCTGATGGTGACAGCCAGCATGCTGGTAGTGCTCATATTGGGAGCAGCTGTGGAGATGGCAATGGTGAGCCAATGGTGTCCCTGGTAAGTGCTCATGGTGGCAGTTTGAAAGTGACAGCCTCAGAGCCATCCTTCTACAGCCCTGACTGGAATCAGTTTAAGATCTTCATTCAGCCAGAACATAATAAATCACATAGTTGCATCCATAAAATGAGGATAATGAGCCCGAACTCATAGGTTGGCTCTGCACATTATGTGGGGTCACGTCATGGCGGGCTTGGAGGATATAAAAAGCTTATATGTTTTATCATTACAAATCTCTATGCCACCGTCACGGAGAATCAGTGCTTGTTCAACTCATTCCTGTTGCCTAGAAGCCAGCAGCCTCTGCCTGTGACTCCTCAAGGAAGAACTTTCTGAGTGGTTTCTCCAAAAGAGGTCCTTTTGGCCCCAATTCCACGGAGAACTCTGTCATGTCAAGCGTGGGTCCGTGCCTCTTCCCTTCTGTGCCTGCTTAGACCCCATATGTCTTGCAGTGGACAATAAGACAAAAGATGTTCAGTGAACAAATGTGAGGAGTTCATTTACACACTCTCAAGTCACTTCTCCAGCATAAGAGGGAAAATAAAAGAATTTAAGGAGCCAGGCACGGTAGCACAAGCCTGTAATCCCAGCACTTAGGGAGGCTGAGATAGGAGAATCGCGAGTTCAAAGCCAGCCTCAGCAATGGCGAGGCACTAAGCAACTCAGTGAGACCTGTCTCTACATAAAACACAAAATAGGGCTGGAGATGAGGCTCAGTGGTACAGTGCCCCTGAGTTCAATCTCCAGTACCAAAAAAAAAAAAAAAGAATTTAAGGAACAATAACTTTATTGTAATCGAATTTTCTTCTTTGAAATTCCTCCTGACACAGTTCTCTGCTCAACATGCTGACCAGCAGCATTGTCTAGCAGCAGCTTCCCAGAATTAGGGGGCTATAAGCCCCAGAAGCTAACCAGAGGCTTCTCCAGATCCACACACTCCAGTGGGGATGGGTCTGTCATCCACTGAAACAGCAGCGGCCTGGAGGCCACCAAGGGTAATCAGGAGATAAGTCAGGTTAGAGGCTGTGCTCTTCGCTCTGGCAAGGAAACACTTTGGATTCCCACACGAACCCCAAGCACTTCTCAAACATGGCTTCGCCAACCCTCCTTGCTTTTACCCACCCATCCTTCTTACTTTCTTTTTCATTTGAGGAACATCTACTCTGTTCCAGGTGTTTTGCTTGGTCCAGAGGCAACGAAACAGAGATGGCCTCTGTACTGCTGTGCAGACTGCAGAATCCTAGGCATGTCAGGTTGGTGCTCATTCATTTTCAATGGCTGTCACGAAATACCAGAACACCTTCAGCATCTATTCCCGATGGAAAGGCAAGATCTCTTCACTCCAATTATTCTTTCTAGTTAAGACAGACAGTCTTGTTGAATCCACACTGAGCTCCAGATCCCAGTAGGGTAGAGCCACAGAAGTGTCTCTCACTCGTGCAAGGGCCCTCTGAGGGCCGGGTAGCTCTTAGGGGTACTCTTCTAAGTGGAAACCTGGGGTCATGGGCAGCTTCCAGGTGTTCCTACACCACCTGGGACACATGGCTTCCAAGGAGACTGTAGAGAGAGAAAGGAGGGCTCCAGGATCCCATAGGAAGCTCTCATCAAACACCAGAGTCTTGCCACACCCACAGCCCCGGAGTCTGGGCCAAAGTGTTCCCTCCACTCTGAACTTCATGACCATAGTCCTGTCCCTGGCACCGTCTGCAGAACCTGGAGAGCACTCCAGGCCACACAGGGGCACTCCAGACCCTCGTGCTTGACATGCTCATTTTGAAAGGGGGCACAGAAAAGTGGTTCAGAGCAGGCCAGGGATGTCCTGTCTCTCCCATTGGTTAATGACACTACCTTGGGCAAGCCTTGTGACTTCCCTGAGCAGCAGCTTCATCTTCTATAAAATGCTGATAATCATACTTCCTCAGAAGACGGATCCAACAAGCAAGGGCATGATAGAAGCAGACAGCTCGGCACGGAGTTGTACACAGGGCGCTAACAGCGCATCATGACGTGTACCTGCCTCTCTTCCACATCCATCCACCCCCTTGCCTTACCACACCCAGAGTGCACACTCCAGGAGGGGAGAGTCTCAGCCCTGTCCTCCTTTGTGGACAAAATGACAGAGTGTCCAGCAGCATGGTGGCAACCAGCCTTTCTCCCCAGGCTCACAGGTCAACAGCAGGGCTGGGGAAGCCATGCCAGGACTACATCTGTTCTAAGGTTCAGGGCTGGAGGGCAAGCAGGTATCTATGGAAGGCCGTGTCCTTCTCATGCATGAGGCTGGAAGCACAAGGAATGAAATGGAAACGCGCAGTGCATTCCGCTGCCCAGGCAGGGAGCTGGCACCCTCGCTTCCACCCGCACCTGAAAGGCCTCGGCAAGTCCTGTCCAGCATGGATGCACTCAGGCAGCATGCTCCACCTCTAGGAAATGGAGTTGCTAGAGACCCAGGGATGATAATGCAATCAGTCACACCCATCATCTACCTCCCTGCCTCCAATTTCTTTTTAAATATTATTTCTAAATTTTGGCAACAATGTAAGACCCAGAAATAATTCTACCTAAAAACCCCAATTTAAAGAAAAGGAATTGCAGCCTAGAAGGCATTGGCCAAACATGCCGCCGGTTGTGAAAACGGTTGGCTTCAAAAGTGATCCGATGGCTGAAAACTGTCCCATGCCATGAGCTCACACCATCCCTGAGCTCATCTCTGTGCAGACCATGGTGAGCTAACCACAGAGCAACCTTACCATGCAAATCCCACTTTCTCTGTTCTTTAAACAGGTCAGAGAATCAAATACAGGAACAAACGATTAAAATCATAGTTCATTTTTTAAAAGGAGAAACTGCTCAAATTACAGTTTCTAGCTTGGATCATTTGGATTAGAGTTTATTTTAAATGTGGAAGAATATATTTAAGCAACACCTAAAAATGAAAAAGTGAAACATGAAGAATACGCAGTAGAGATGCCCGTGGGCAGGATGCGTGGAGTGGGAAGGCACTGGCCAGAGCAGATGGAGACTGTGCTCTCTGCTAGCATAACAATCTGCAAGCATTTAATTATGGCTTGATTTCTCTGATTGCAATTAGACCATTTTCTGTTTGGGGGACAGCATGTCAGAATCCCAATCTAGGTTAAGTAGACACCAACTTTGCTAAGAAGTCTGATGCAAAACAAGAATCTATTTCCCCCACGCTGTGAAGGTGGTGGGAACACTGCCATATAATTTCCTTGAGAAGAAAGTTAAATTCTCTAGGTCAGTAGCTTTGAATCAACAAATAGGCCCCATTATAAAGATGAAAAAACCGAGGCCTACAAAACTGAATGCCTAGAATCCAGGCCACCTGAGCTCTGTCCTCATTCCTTTGTTGGAAAATAAAATGTACAGAGATTTCTATATAAACACATATTAATACCTATGTATTTTAACGTA
Source organism: Geosciurus inauris (assembly GCA_004024805.1). Taxonomy (NCBI): domain Eukaryota; kingdom Metazoa; phylum Chordata; class Mammalia; order Rodentia; family Sciuridae; genus Geosciurus; species Geosciurus inauris. The sequence goes on from PVHX01006963.1 coordinate 58,114, forward strand.
TATTTTGACTTTCCCCTAGGATAAAGTAAGCTAGTCTATGCACTCATAGAGTTGTTGGTCTAATGAAATAGCTATGCACACACATGTACATATTATATATAGTGTATTTTCCTCAATGCATGTTGCTCTCTCCACATATATTTCTGCACAAGGCAAAGAATTCATGTGCACTCCAGATAAACAAATGCACACACCAGGCCCCAGGATCTCATGCTCATGGGGACACTTGTGAGCAAATACACACTGAAGAAAAGCCATACTCACAGTAGCATTATTCATGACAGCTACAGGCAAAAAGTGCCCAAATATCCATGAGCCAGAATACACGTAGACAAGTCACGGCGTATCCATCCAATGGACCACTGTACAGCAGGAAGTGTGAACAAGTTACAAGCACAGATAACAATGTGGACAAAACTCACAAACCAGGTGAGTGAAAGAACCAGGCACGGAGGAACACAGGCTGTGTGGGTCACCCATGGAAAGCCCGGGGGTTGGGGAGCCACTTTCCACTGAGAGGAGTCAAGACAGCAGGGACCAGAGAGTGGGGAGAAGGAAGGGTCAGGGGCTTCTGGGTCCCTCATGATTATCATGCTCTGTGTCTTGATCCAGTGGTGCTGATTACAGTGTGAGTCTGTCTATAAAAATCCATTCATCAGTACACATAAAACATTGGCACTTTTCTGTGTGAATATTTTACATCACTTAGAAGTTGTTTAGAAATGCAGTGAAGTAAATGAGGCTGTGTCTTCATATTCTCTGTCCTGGGCATGGCAGAGCTAGGATCACTATCATATCCCACAGTATCCAGGGCTAATAGAGCAAGGAGACACTTTTATCCCTGTAACAAATCAAAAGGCGATAAACAAGTGCATCGTTGAGTGTACATGTGTCTGCTTTCCTGCTTATTTTATTTTTCACTCCTTCAGACTAAAGACCAACACAGTCTGGGTCTTAAGATTCTGCTCCATCAAGTTCTGATCAGCTGCAATCCAGAAGAAATCTTTTCACTGAATGAAAATGAGGTGAGCTTTTATGGGCCTATTACCCGAGGGCATCCAGTGGTATTTTTATTCTCCATATTTGACCTTAAAAATGTTTTGTAGTTTGTCAAGGATATAATTTTCACCCAGTCAGGCTGCAGGGGCAGTTAATTAAGTGGTATTTAATGACATTTGTTCCTTAAAGGAAGTCTGATTAAATGTAGCATGTAATTTTTTACCAAATCAAGCAATTCACCCAATTTTCAAATGTGCTTAATAAGCCAGGCCCAGGTCATTACAGCCTGCCAGCTGTGTGACTGATGTGCCAGGCTGAGGGATTTGAAGCTTGCTTATCATTTCCTCCTTCCATATCTCTGTTCAGGCTGTTACCCTCATCTGGAATATTCTCCTCTACTCTACTCATACCAGTGCTATTATACCAGCGCTACTCATTTCCAGCCATCAATCTGAAACCCCACATCATTTGTAGAATGTTCTCCACCTGGAATTTTCTCCAATTTATCCCAGGTCATTTCTCCTTCCAAACTCCTATGACTTCTAGCAGGAACCCCCTATCTGTGAACTTGCACCTGATAGATTATTTGGTTGGACAAACTTTAGCCAGCCTTCTGAGTCTCTGCTAAACCTGCCTGAGCACTTCCTTATAAAACCCAGTTTGAGCCAAGAAACCTGCTAAGTCAGTATAGCAAGAACCCGCACCCTTCATATCTGATCAGGTTCCTCATCCTCCACCACCCTCCAGGGGATGTCTGACCACCCTGGCCCATCTTCAGCAAGAATCTTGTTAGGTCCTTTCAGACAGACACCCTATGCCCAAGGTTTCCTCTTAGTAGTTTTCCATCCTCTGATGCCCACCCTGATCCTTGGCTGTAAATTCCCACGTGCCTCATTGGATTTGGAATGGGGCTGCTATCTCTTCTGTGGCAGTGGTCCCTGTACCCACTACAGTGCTTCTGGATAAAGTGTTTCTTACTGAGCTTTAACAAGCATCATGGAACAATTCTTCCTGTAACATGCCCATATCCAAAAGTCATTGCTCTCCTTTGAGTCACATGCATCTGACAACCCTAATTAAATTATAACCAGTGGGAACTCAGAAACCATTTTTATACTTAAGCCTCAGAGCTTTACACAGTCCTTAAAACACAGAGAAGCTCAAAGTTGGGGAGATGGGACACGTGCTTCACGGGAAATACAGATGTCATAATCCTGCCACTGAGATCCTGTATATCCTTGAGCAGTTAATTACCAATTTTCTTCTCTAAACCTGAGCTTCCTTACCTCTAAAAGAAAAAATAATGTTATTCTTTGTATAACTCAAGTGGGAGTTAAATAAAAAAATTAAGTGACTTTCGATGTCTAGTTTGCCTAAGAACTACTGGGGTGATAATTAAAAATGAAAACTCCTGAGCTCATCCTCCCTTTGCCTTTAGAAATTCTGGCTAGGCCTAGAAAGATGCCCAGGAATCCACGTAGTAATGACTGACTTCAACCCCACACGTGATGTCAGAGGAAGTGCTTCAGGAAGTGGTCTTTGAGAAACACTGCATTAGAATAATAATAACAATTACCGCTATGATGATAAAGCCAAAGTATGTTGGGATTTAAAGCGGGCCTAATAAATAGCTCTTCCACTTGCCACCCAATTTCAGAGCAAATTAAGAAACAGAAAAGCAATAAAATAGATGGCAGCCACAATGTCACCTTCATTTTTACATAGAAGCTAATAATCGACAAGGTAACTGGTGTCCGTGAGCAAGCAGACTTCCTCATATTGAACGCTGGGCTTAGAAAAGCTCTGCCATCTACTGTGCATAAGCTGCGCCTATAATTCACAGAAGAGTCATAGAGCGCTCCTCACAGCCACCAAAACTCCCTCACCAAAAAGAAAAACAACAACAGCAAGAAGCAAAGCTAAAGATTTTCAATTCCTTGTCCCATGCCCACCAACCTGGTAGGAATGCTACACTAGCCAACGCCCCTCGCCAAGGAGAACATCAGGAAGGAGGAACCCACACTCCCCTGAACACTTAACATGCTCTATCTTTCCAATGCAATGCTCCCCCCAAACTCATCTGGGGAAACCTAAGCGTCAGCCCAACGGTCTTAGGAGGCGGGGTCTTTGAGAGGTGGTTAGGCCTGAGGCTGGAGCGCTCTTGAACAGGGCTACTGCCCTTAGGAGCGGGTGGAGAAGCCAGAGCTCTCTCCTTCTACTCAGAGAAGACACAGCTACAGATACCATGGATGAACCAGAGAGGGATCCCTCACCGCACGTCAAAGCTGCTGCCCCTTGACCTTGGACTTGCAGCCTCAAAAACTATGAGAAATGAATTTTGTCATTTATGAGCAATCCAGTCTATGGTATTTTATATAAACTCAGACAGACGTAGACTTCATAGTTACGATCTCATTTGATGCTCATAATGCTCCTTTACAGTCAATAAATGACAGTCCGTGCACACGGCCCTACCCAATTTATTCCTCACCTGCCTCTTTTTTTGTCCCAGCCAAAATAGCCACCTTATTATGATGCAGGTAAATGTACTCACGTCCCAACCCCGTCAACTACGGACGTTTTCTCCACCTGTGAGGCTAGCGGAAGGACACAGTAAGAGGGCCAGCCCCATGGAATCAGCTTCGCCACCTACGTGGCTGTCCGCTTCCGTGCTTTGCTGCAAGAGTGCCAAACCGCACGAGTCCAGTTAGATCAGAGAGGCAGACGGAAGGCATATTGGAAATGGAGATGAGCCCTTGTGTGACAGCACCTCTCCTTCTGAGGATCCACCCTGAACTACTAGTGGCCCACTGCTTTGCTCCCGTGCTGGGGTGGGCCGGGCTGCAGACCCTTTAACTGCAGAGGTACGCCTAGCCAATCAGATGTCACCATGAACAGTAGAAAAGATGGACACCCGGGCCCACCAATCAGAGCCCTCCTGGGGACTGCTGCCTGTCCTCCTCTGCCACACACCCCTCTCCCTCCCAGGTCCCTGACTGAATGATCAGTGCAAACTGAAGCCTTGGTAGCCATATTTTCCTGCCTCGCATGACCAGGAGAGAGGAGACCAAGGGATGGAATGCAGGGGACAGTTCTGAACATGTGAATCAAGCTGTGCCTACAGTCTGTCCACACCCTACGTATTTTCTATTCTGCTTTCCCACTGTGGTTGGATTTTTCACAGTTTCAACAGGAAGAACCCGAGATGAATGCCATTCTTTCTTACCTTTCTGCAGTTTACATGCATGTCCCAGCATATGAACAGGACGGACCTTCCAGGGTGGTCATGGGCGACTCTCCACTCCTGGTGCAAGTCAACCCAAATTAACTCATGCACACCTTGCTTATGCTGTGTGAGGCCTCAGAAATGCAGCAGGGCAGAAGAAGGTCCAGGACCTGCCTTGGGGTGAGCAGAGGCCAGGGGGATTCAGAGACATGAAGCTGTTCACTAGGGCGGAATGGGCGAGGGGATATGGGAGTGGGGTGCCCAAGCCTGCACACCCCTTCACTCTGTTCTCCTGGGCCCTGGAAGGCCTTTGTCCACTGTCTTCAGAAATCCAACTTACAGTGCTGCGGAAGCCCACTGTCAGCCTGTCCTGCCCTTGGCATCCATCTTTCCTGTCCTGTTCATCCACCTGAAGATTGCACATTCTCCTCCAGGAACTCCCTCTCTGTTCTCTAGGTTCATGGGCAGCAGGAGCTAAGGTCTCAAAAGTCCTCATATTTTTCTCTTTCCAACCAAAGAGAAGGAAACTTCCCTCCACCTAACCCTGGAAAAGGGAAGTCGCCATGACCTGAAAGTCCTTCTGCATCTTCAAGGAAGCCCAGGCCAAGGTTCCCTGGGTGAGGGTCCCTCCAAGCTCACAGCCCTCCCTGCCCTTCCCACCTTTCAGATGAGGGCAGGCCTAGCAAAATTATTTTCTTTATCCTGCAATATGGATGCAAGATGTGGGAACATTGCTGAGGCTTGGCCCCGAAGCCCCCAACCATCAGTGGCTTGGATTTCCCACTTAACGAGCCGGTAACTTAAAACAAGTGGCTAGCTTCTCTAAGCCTCAGCTTACTCGGGTCCACAAACATGAACAACAGGGAGTCCTATGAACTCCCTCAGGACTGCTCATGAGAAGCAGATATGAGAAGTGAGGGTGAGCTGCAACGCCAGGCGCGTGTCCCACCCTCCCTAAGAAGACAGGAGGAGGGTGCGCCCAGGGAGACCGTCTGGGCTGTGCTGTGGCTCATGAGTTTACAATAGAAATCAAAAGACTTTCAAGACAGCGCCACAACACAGGCCAGCGGAGCAAGAAGACATGCATGCTTCAGTGGCACGAATCCCACTGAGCTTCACCTTTCAAGCTTAAGAAAAAAGAATCAACGAAACAAAAAGAAATTTTTCACTTCATTCCTTTAATTCCTGGGTCTTTGTTCAGTGCGTCACGTGCCCCAAATCTCTCCTGCAAGATCTGTTTCCATTGCTCCTTTCCCCAAGGAAGTCCTCAGACTGAAGTCATGATCAGCTTCCTATTGTCACACAGAGGGGTCAACAGAGGTAGCCAGGGCCACTGGGGTCACTCTGTGGACCCCTTCCTCCTGCTCTGCTCTGCACATCCCACAGGCTGTCACTACTGCTGCTGCACAAAGACACCCTTGTCACTACGCTCTTCCTCCCCAGCTAGCAGAAGATGGTGCTCCGCTTCCCATTCCCACCGAGTCTGCATCGGCTCCCGCTGCACTGAGGCTCCCTCACTTCACAGTCTCTAGGTGTCCCAGATGGCTGCCGTCCATTCCTGGGTTTCTCATCTCAACGTTCATACAACTTCTGCCTTAAAAAGCCTCCCAGGTTCTCAGACGGCGTCACACAGTGGCAGTGATACCTGCTATCATTCATGTACTGAGAATTTACACAGTGCCACGCCCTCAGCACATATTTTAACCCTCAGGTGTTAACTTAAGAAATAAAACTCATCACTCTCCAGGTGTCAGATGAGAAAAGCCAAGGTCCACCTCTGCACTAGCGGACAAGCCTCAGGGCAGCTGCAGGTCATGCTGGCCCACCCTGACCTCACAACTTTCCACCCAGCCTTTGCTTCAAGGTCAAGCCAGCATGTGTGTGGACGTGGGGCCAATAGCCCTGGCTTTCTCCAAGGCATGAGGGAGGCACCCTCTGCTCAGCTTCCACCCCAAACTAAGACCTAATGGAAATGGACTTTGCCCTGTGCTGTGAGTGTGAGACATCCTCTTGCTCCATCTCTGAACCCAGAATGGCCAGGCCATGGATCTTACAAGACACTGCTACCAATAAGCATCCTTGGACATCTTTATTCCTAAAGTGCCCAAGATGCTTCTGGTTTCTGGCTCTGATAGGAGGTAAGTATAAGTTTGAGTAAAAACACCTAGGGGAACAACATGCAAGAGAATGGCTAGTGCAAAGGCCCTGAGGCCTTATCTGGGGCTCAGTGGGATAAAAGAGATGGTGTCAGAGTGGTGAGTAGGCACATGCAAAGGGAAGGGCATTCTTTTTTAAGAGGGAGGAGAGCCATTTCCTGCCTGTGGTCCCTTCCTGCATTCCCTCCTGCCCCAGGTTACCAACTCACAGCCACCTTCTAGGGGTGGTGGGTAGAAATGCATCTCCTGGCAGCCACACACAAAGAAATCGCCGCTTTTTGAAAGAAATCACAGGGAAAGAGAATGGCTACCATAGAAATGTTCTCTTGGATTTTTTTTCTCCTGTGCTTCCAGAAACAGATAAATTTACTTCTAAATCATCCTGCTGCGTCAGCCTTTATTAAGCTCTTTAGGAAGCTGCACCTGGGCCAGCTGGGATGGGAGCTGCCCTCAGGACGGCACAGGCTTTCCAGCTCCCACCGTGCGAGGGCCAGCGGAAGCTTGATTTCCCCACGGGTCCCGGCAGCAGCCCCATCGCCTTGATTGCTTCTGATCAAGGCATACTGAGAAAAGCAAAGCAGGGACATCTGTTCTCTTTCTGTCACTTAAAGCTGGCAAAAATCTACAGTCAATGTGGTCACTCAAAACCAATGTAAAAACAAGTTCCAAATAAAGGAAGCCCCAATGGTAAACTCATAAATCCAAACTTCATTCTATCCTCTATCAAGAAGGAAAGCACTTGCTGGCTTATGCTCAGCATGATATCCATGGGTATTAGTTACAGGTGTCTATAAACAGCAGAGTTGACTAATCCTGCATCCTGACCTTGTGCATAATTAGAGGACTGATTTCTAAGTCTGTCTTCACCCCTTGTCTCTCCTACCTTTGATGCTCAGATCAGTAAACTTTTAATGAGAAGCTACCGTGCACTATCATCTCTCGCTGGAGTTGGTTTAAAACTCTCCTGGTAGGCTCCCTAGATGCATGCTGAGCCTCTCCATCTGTTTCCTGTGCTACCATCAGAGATGAACATCCTCTCCTGCCTCCTGTCTTCCTCTTCAAATGCTAGATCAAGCCTTAGAGCTTCCTTCACTTTGTCCAACAGGTCATGCTTCAGTTCACCCCTGTGCCTTTGCATAGTTGTTCCTTCCACCTGGAACATCCCCACATCTTCAGCCCCTACCCTGAGTACCTCATGGAGCTAACTCCCCTCTTCCCATCAGGTCTCAGATTTGAGAACCTGACCACCCTTTTTGAATTAGGTGACACTTCAAAGTCTCATTATGCACCATACCAAGCACAACTTCCAGGATGTTAACCTTTGGATTGTGTCTCCCAACATGCTGTCCCCTTGGATCTCCAGTGTTTAGGAGGGTGTCTGTAAAAGGCATCATATCATTACTCGCTGGATGGATGGAAGGAAGGATGGACAGATGGCCCTGTAGAAGGAAGGAAGGAAGCATAGATGGAAGGAAAAAGGATGGATGGATGGACAGCAGGCACAGCAATAGTCTCGGCATGCAAGAAAAAGAAAGTCTTTGCCTTACAGAGGCTTACAGGAAGCAACAAGAGGCAGCCAAAAAGAGACAATGTTACCAGAGTAGAAATATGGTTGGGGAGGGGAAGTTTATCCAGCCTCTGATGGAGGCTTATGAAGGTTTCTAGGAGTAGCCAACAGATGAGTCTTGAAGGATGAGGAGAAACGAATGAGGGAAGGAGGAGGGAAAGAAAGAGCTCCAACAACGGCAAAAAGCAAAGCAGAGAGTCCAGCCGCCTGGTGTTCTAGGATGTTAAGTGTGTCGATATGGTGCTTCATATATGTGGGGCATATTGGGCAATGAGACTGCCGTGACAGTCCACAGAGGTCAGAGCTGGAGATACAGATCTGAAGGCCGTGTGGAGGCTGGGTCCAGGAGATGAAGCGAGAGCATCCACACAGCACATGGCATGGAGAAGACAGGCTCCAAGAACAAGACCTCCAAGGAAGAGACAGAATGGGGAATGGAGAAGGAGGGGCAAAGCAGAGAGAGAGGAGGGCATCAGAGTAAAGGAGAACAAGGGTAAAGAAGGTTGCAAGGCAAAGCAGGAGAGGGGGACCACGGCCTCCCTGCAGCAGACAGCGCTACTGGCCAAAGAGCATCAGGGAGCCTCAGTGGACCGGGAGGATGGGACTCAGACCACCCACTGCTGTGCACTAAGGAGGAGACAGGGAATGGAGCCAGGGAAAACCACCACTCATTCAAGATCTTCCACTGAGAAGAACAAGGAGAGAAAAAAAACAGGGAAATGAAGGAGCAAGAGAGAAGGTTGTTTCAGAATTGAAAATGCTTGGCCAGCTTTGGATAGTCTCAGGAGGGAGTGAAAGGTCAAGCGTATACTGGGCAGGAAGTAACTGGAGCATATGCAGACAGGCCAGGTCACACACGAGGAGGGAGTAGGAAGAGGACTGGCCTCAGTTTACCTATTGCAATCAAAAGTCTGAATTAGAGATCCTCCTCTGTGTTCCTGTTGCCCCTGGAGTAGCTCTGACTTCATCTTTGGTATCTAAGTACAATGGTTTTGTGTTTCTGTATCTTTCTTACTCTAATCTGTGAGCATTTTTCTGGAAGACATCATGTCTTACTCGTTACATCAGCATAACTAGCCCAGTGTCTGGCACAGAGCAAACATCCAACATGCACTGGGTGGATTCACTAATCAATGGCAAGGCTGCTGACTTGGCAAGTCACAGGACAACCCAGACCAAGAAGTATATTATAGGCTATGTCAATTTTCAATAAGGCCTGGATAGGGTGAACCCAATTAAAATATTCCACAGTTCAATTACAAAATTAAAATTGGATGAATGAAATAATTAAAGGAAATTTCAGTGTCCTAATGAGCAGAGATACTAAATGAGATTGAATGATACCACATCCAAGGCTGGGTCTGGTCTGCGTCTGCGGAGTTCATCCTCATTTCAGAATTAAACCACTCAGCAATGAGACATTCTGCACATATTAGTTTTGGAGGTGGTGTTTCTGTATCCTGATCACTAAAACAGATCAACAGCAAAGGCAAGAAGATGAGGAGATAGAAAGGAAGAGAGAGCAAGAATGAACAAGAAAGAAAGAGGTAACTATTCAAATTAAGACATTAACCGACAGAGATACCCCATCAGGTATCTTGGATGCGGACAAGTGATCAAACCCAGTTTCCCAAGCAAAGTGATCCAACCAACAAGGTGAAACTTGCATAACCACCTGAGAGCCAGGCCACCCAGATCATAAAAACAGTCATAAAAACTTCCTGTTTATACAATACCAGTGATCTGGCAGCAGTGCATCAAGGACCCTGGATGAGCTGTGATGAGACACTTGGGGTCCCTGCACTCACAGGGGATACATCTCACTCTTGCAGAAGACTGATCAAAATTTGCCAGTAAATGACCACAATTAACTCAAGCTAAGACTTTCTACCCAAGAAGAAAATGTGGTAGCGATGATAAAATACGTGTTCTCTATTCACTAGTTTTATCACCTCAACTGGTTATTTGGCCTTCATGGCCATGCATATTTTCAACTGAAAGTTATGGCTACTAATCCGTACTTATCAGTAAGTAAAAGAATGAAGAGTTAATAAAAACATGCACTGCACAGGGCCATGAGGAGATGTTCAAAGATACTGCAGTACTGGTCCAATGTAATGATTTGCTCATTTTAATGGATGGTTTATAAAAATATTTTCCCCTATGGAAAGAAAAAGAAAGCTGGTGAGTTCAAATCAGCAGTGCTGTCTACCAAATAATTCTGGTTCTTTGCTGGGAGATACATGGTAGGAAGGCTATTTCTACCCCTGATGAAGTTAGACATGTCCATGTGACTTGTCTTGGCCCACGAAGTGTGAGAAGTGACACACACCATCTCTAGTTGTCAGGCTTAAAGAATAATGCCAGCTCACACTTTTTCCCTCTGACATAGAAATTGGCATCTCAAAAATATTGTCTGGGCCCAGAATGGCAAGAGTGAGTGAATAGAGCCCTCCCTGCTGACCCACATTAACTCACTAAGATTGTGAGGTTTTTGTTACTATAGCACAACCCAGCACACCCTGACTGATACAGTGAGCTATAATGAGGGAGGAAAGGACAATCCAATGCCAAAGCAAAACATTCGGGTTGAAGAGGAACTCATGAAATCAAGAGTTGAAACTGTTTTGAATTAAATGCAGGAACATTGTGTCAGAGCAGGACAACAGATTATGGCCAAGAACATACATGCAGATTTATATTCCCCAGGAACATTTAGGGCTGGATTGTTCTTTGTTGTTGTTAGATATGGAAAGGTTTGATGCATCAGCAAAAGGGAGAAGTGGAATACCAAAACCATCTCCAATAGGTCGGGGAGCTTGTATATGCCCCTGGCCGTGTCAGACAAGGGAAGAGGTAAAGCTGTCCTACAGTGTCTTTAAGTGCTCAGTGACTGGAGGGAAACAGAGACCCTCGTCTGCACTATTCAAATTCTGGAAATCCATGTATTTGAGATTCCATTGCACTTGGAAAAGATAACCAACAAAAGCCCTGTTACTGGGTCTCTCTAAATAACAAACAATGGCAGGCAGAGGGGTGACTTTGTATGAAAGGAGAGACTGATTGTGAGCAAGGTATTCATCTTTCCTGAGTAAGGCCAGTGCCCGCACCTGCAGGGGATGGGCTTAATAAATGGTGGCGGTGGAATGTAGGTTAGCTCCAGAAGGAGACCATGTCAGTGGGTTATGAAGCACTGGAGGAGGTGACTGATGAGGCTGTGTCCTCTGCTTCCCCCTGAAGATCACCAGGAAGGAGAGGAAAGTCTTCCTCAAAGTCAGATGATGAGGAGCAAGCCCAGGCCTCTTGGAGTGGGAGCTGGATAGGGAGTCACTGGGGGAGGCAATTAATTATACTCCCCTTCCTACCCGGGTTCTCAGCAAACCAGATGAATGGCAGGCAGATTGAGGTCAAAATATCATCTTCTTTTTCAAACATAAAAGTCTAAACTGATGGGCATTGTTTAGAGTAAGGGCCAAATGGGCCTGCCAAATGATCTGCAGAATGAGAAGAGCATGTCCTCTGGTCCCAGCGAATGGTGGCCTGGGGCAGCCTTCCTGCTGCTCACAGGGGCAGAAGCCCTGGAAGAGTCTTCAGGCTCATGCTGTCTGCAAGCAAATTGCTCTCTCAGGGCAAAGTAGATCTGAGCTGAGCTGACCATACTGTTTCATCTCATCAATCCTCCAGTCAGAGAGGTAACTGGTGTGGCTGAGACACAGCAAGAAAAGTAAAGAGCATCCACCCAGTGGATTCCTTAGCATGGGAAAAGCATCAGGTTTTGGGGAGCAGGGGCCTCTCTCACTGACACAAGCTGCTTCCCATATATTCTCCATTTAGTGATAGTCATATGCTATGTCTAACGCCTACATTCAGTCTTTTTACAACCTGGAGTGGAAGGAACTAACTCCATACTCACAAATGAGGAAACTATTATAGAGAGGTTACCAGCTAGAGAAGAACCTGAAAGGGCCCCCAAGCCTTCTGATTTTGCTTTCTTTGTCATTTTTCTCTTTGCTTTTATGAATGAATAAAAACTAGTTCTTTGCCCAGGAAAAATCTTGCCAATAACTGGTCACAATTTAGGTACTCATATTTATATTAAATTATTTTTACCACTAAAAGCAACACTGACCATGAGACCCACATAATAGTTTTGGAGACTGGTATGCCTAGTATCAGAGAGACACAAAATAGGAAAGAATCATCAATGCCCACACTTCTACCATTTTTGTTTTACACACCAAAGAGCTACTAGCAAGAGAGGAGGAGGGATTAGCTCAGGGTTGGGAGTCGAACCTCACAGTTGTGACTCATGGTCTTTATTCCATTCTAGCCTTTTCCAGAACACCAGAACCCATGAATCCAATATGCACTTCAATAAGTACACATGTTCATCTTAGCACCAACATGGCCAAGGGTGGGAGCTGATCCACATCTTACATGGCATCACCTGGATGACCTTAGGCAGATCATCTAGATATTCTGCATCTTGGTGGTTTTTCTTATCTCAAGACAAAAAAAAAAAAAAAAAGAATTGTGGGATTGAAACAACTTTGCCAATAGATTTTTAAAAGTCACATGAGAGAATAAAAAAGAAAATTTTACAAGTGACAAAAGCAAAAGAAATGTTTGGTATTTGAGCTGCTTCTGCATGGTGGAGTATGTCCTTAGAAGGTGGGCATTATTGATTCTGCATAAGACTATATCACTCACCATTCTTTGGTGAAGGGGGAGGTGGCTGTGCCTTCATTACTTGTAGCTCTACCCATACTTACAGGTTGAAATCTTCTTTTAAGTCCCTTATAATTTTTTGCCTTTTTAATATATGGCCAAGCTGCCTCAAGCTTTAAACTCAGGCCCAGAGCTCTGGAGAGTATGTTATTTTTCAGCCTGAGGGAAAGGCCCCAGGACCAAGCAAACAGAGAGAAAGGATGGGACCTAGCTATGACAGACTGATATGCTACAATTCAACACATTTTGCAAATGCATTAAATACTTTTCCAAAGGGACAGTTTCCATTTTGAGTTAATAAACCACCTCAAGGAATGAAATGGAGCAGAGCGAACAAACAACTCATGACCAAAACAGTTTGCTCCAAAATTTGTTTTTCCCCAAATTTGGTAATAATGCAGTAGGAGGAAAAGAAAATATTTTTAAACGATATGCTACATCTGTGGATGGAAAATTCTATAGGCTTAACACTTTCCAGTGCCCTCCTTACATGTCTGAAAATGTAGACCCACCAGGCCAGCAAATCCCTGTGTACAGTGTACATAACACTATGGAGGGAAGAGGACGATGGGAAATACTGGAATGGACAAAGAGGGAAGGAATCACAGAGGACTGCAAAACTCAAGTCTAGTGACTAGCAGAAGAAATTAATCAGTCTGTAACTGCCTGTGAGGACCCACCAACCTCATCCTGGAGTGAAAACAGAGAACAAAACACCTGCCCTCACGAGCACACATTCTTGTGGAACAAGGTGGGCCATCAGCAAGAAAGCAAATGATTTCTCTGAGTAATCAGTACTATTGGAAAAAAGAAACCAGGCAGCTCTGATTGAGAGCACCTGAGATGAGGGAAAGGCAAGAGAGGGTGTAGGAGATGCTTTGAGCTGCTAACCAAATAGTGGGAAGGAGTCACCACTGTTAAAGGAAAGAAACTTCTAGCTGAAGAGGACAGCAGCTGCCAGGGTCCTGAAATGAGAAAGGTTTGGTATGTTGAAGTAATAAAGGAGGCTAGCTGGACTGGAGCAGAGTGAGGTAAAAGACAGTCTTGGGAGACAAAGTCAGAGAGGTGGGCTCAGATACACCACATACCAGATTAGGATTATGCAAACCATTCTGGACCCCTGCTCCTGCGAAAGCCTCCTTAGTCAGCACTGACTCTGAAGCGGGGCCTGGATTATCTTTAGGATAGAGAAGAGGTACGTTCACCTGAGCCACATGGGGAAGGCAGAAGCTGATGAGTGTTAGCACAAGGCTTTCAACCCTGGATGTGTGTTGGACTTACCCGGGGAGCACTAAATATGTTGATACCCTATTTTACCTTCACCGATCTGACTTAATTGGTCAAGGGTGCAGCCTAGTATCTTTTTAAATCTTCCATTATTCAAAGGTGCGACTAAGACTGTGGATTGTCACTAAATGATGAAAAGGAGGGAAAGGTTCAGAGAAGAGAGTCCTAACAATAAAATAGCTCTCATCCATAGAGCATCTACCTCCCACCAGGGACTAGTGGCTGCCTAGGAATCTGTCAGACTCTAAAATTGATTTGTACACTTTGAATAGACACTTAACCTGCCCTCCTACCTGAGGAGCTGAGCAAGGTGGCACAGTGAGGATGGGGACAACAGGCCTACATCTCTCTTTCCTGCCACACAATGACCACACATTTATCTGACTCTCCAAAACCCCCACATGCCAATGTGAATGACTGTGGTCCAAAGCTTCAGTGTTGATTCCAACATGGAACCTTGAGATCAGCCATCCTGCCTCTACTCTGCTCTCCATCCTCCCACACGCATAGGTCCCACCTCATACCCTCACCTTCTGTTCCTACGAGGCCAATTCACTTCCTCTTCACCTGCGAGTCACTGTTCAAGCAAACGCTGTATTCATCACCTGGGTTTTTCCCAGTTCTCTGTACACTGCAGGGTGCAGAGGCAGCGCCTGCGCACTGTGAAAGAAGCAGTGTAGCCCTTCCTAAGCCAGCAGTCCTAGAACTGGAGGCAATCTCAGGAGTCCGCCCATCCTCTCCTTCGACAAGCATGAAAGCTGAGGCCCAGGGATAGTACTGAAATGCAACCTTGCTACAGGGTTTTGCGTACATTTTCTGACGCATGGTTCCCACTCCACCCTGTATGGCAGGGCTTTTCTCATACATTCTACATTTGTAAGTAAGGAAACCCGAGGATCAGAGAAGGTAACTGACTTGCCCAATGTCACCAGCTTAGTAAGAAAGGGAGCCAGGGCCCAATATAGACATTCTGACAAAAATGTTGCACTTTCCACTATTCAAGGCTCCGTGTGCTTGATGTGACCCTCCAGGAAAGCTCAATGTTCTCAAAGTTAATTTCTTTTCTTAAATTTTAGGCCAGGTTACTTCCCTTAATAATACAAACTGGGTTTTTTGGACTCTAAAAATCAGGGTAATCCTTTCTCACACAACTTTTCCCTAAGGAGATTTCAAGGGAGTATTTGGAATTAAAAGCACACAAACCAACCTGGAGAAGCCCACTGGGGAGACAACCCAGTTGCCGGTTTGCAACCACGCTTCCCATTTGTGTGGACAATTCACCGTCCCCGGCGCATGCACAGGCCCAGCAGGTCAACCGGACTGGGAGGAGCTCCCCTGGCACGCGGCAGAACCCGTTTCAGTCCAGATGTATGTCTCCTGCAGATCAACATTTTCTTTACATATTTCCATTTTGCATTTAAAACAATAACACAAGATAATGATGTGTTTTGTGAGATTTCTTTTTCCATCAGGCTAATGTTGATAAAAACCAATGTGACTCCCTGCCCCTGTCCCCCAGGGCTGTAAAATCACAAATCAGGCATAATAATAGTGTTCTCCTTAAGGATTCACCGAAGCATTGCAGTCAGCCTGGTGGACCAATAAGGAAATTTGCATTGTGCTTACAGGACTGTTTTATTGATATAAATGGACTTTTGTTCCCAAATGACTGAGAAGTGCTTCCTGGGGCCTTGGTGTGTCTCCACACATAAATCCTCTTGCTCTGTTCCTGGGTCCCTGGAAAAGCCCAGCCATGGCCTCCCTGACTGACCCGAGCAGCATGAGCACAGTGAAGCATGGAGAATGGGGAGCTAACAAAACATCCCTCTATAAAACAAAACAAAATTTGACTCCATCACAGTCACAATGACGGAGGAAAGGGGGTATGATTGCTCAGATTTTGTCTGGCCAGAGTGGAGCTGGGCTCCAGTTCAGGCCTAAGACTTGAATGTCTTAGGCAAGACCAGCAGCAAATGGGGGTCAGGATCACACTCAGACTGGACTTCTCAACTCAAGAGTGACCCCGGTGGCATGGGACAACTGAGTAGGAAACAAGGGAACAGTGCACAGCAAGGGGCAGAGACCCACAGAGCTCTGCCCAGCTCCTGGGCCTCATCCCCAGCTTCTGCAGCCTCCTCTCCAGAGGCTCACACCTGAAACTTTATTCAAAAGATGGTCCTTGTGCTACTAGAGCCACTTCCTGTGGGCAAACTGAGAGCCAGTTGCATGACCCTGGGGCAGTTCATCACCAACTGGCAGGTACAGGATAGAAAGCTCCCTTGCCTCAAGGCAGGACAGGCTGAAATGGAATTTGACTCCAGAGCTCCCCACAGGGTCCAGCTCAGCTCAGGAAGTCCCCTGAAGCTGTACAGATGTTTCTGACTCTGCTTCCATGTGGGTTCTCCTGAAATCACTTCCTTCGTAATTCATCTCCACTCAAATCTTTATCTCAGAGAGCCAGGACCTAAGCTAACTCAGCATCCAAGGGCTACCATTCAATCAGGTGGACAGATAACATTTCAGAAACTAAGAGAAGAATGGACAAAGAGGCCTCGACCAAGCAATTATGCCAGACAGGAGGAAGGAACACCAGACCGAGCATATGGATCTGTGACCAAGAACCCAGCTCGGGAGCTGGTCCATCCTCACAAGGTTTCCTTAAAGGGCCTCTGGCACACTAAATTAGGAAATGGGTTATACTGGAAGAGAACCAGAAAAATGGACATGGAACTGGCTCAGATTGATTCAAGTTTTTCCCAAGAATCCAAGTTGACTACTTTAGAAAAAACGCATGGTAATTGAATTTCAGTATTTGAATAGCAACCATCAGGAAGGAATCAAAAATGTTCTCTGAGTTCCTAGAGGAGAACAGGGGTCGATATGTGGAATGAAGTGATGGTGAATCTGGGCGTGGCTTAATAAAGATCATTTAAGAGTGACATACATCTAAAAATGGCATGGTCCTCCCAGAAGCTGGTGAGTGTCTGGTTGCTAGAAGTGGGCCTCAGTGTTTAGGGCTATTATCAAGGGCAGCAAAGTATCCTTTAGGGAGGATGTGGTGTTAGATACCTTGGGAGGTTCATTTCAGCTAAAAGTCATTATTTCCTACTCTGCTTCCAGCACCACAGAGTTCTAGAGCAAATAGATCAACACTCCCAGCCCACTTTATTTCTTTGGGTCTCTTTAGCACCTGCAAAATATTCAATAGGTAAAAAATAATGTCAAAATGAGCATACCAAATCAGCAGATATTGTTTTATTTCAGACTTTTAAAATAAGAACAATAATAATGATGATCAAAGTAAAAAGAAACAACACCTATTATTTTGCTAATACAGATCATTTTTTAAAAGGCAGCTGACATCAGTTTAAAAGGAAAGGTTGTGGGGCTGAGCTGTGGCTCAGTGGCAGAGCACTTGCCTAGCATGCGTGAGGCACTGGGTTCAATTCTCAGCACCACATATAAATAAATGAATAAAATAAAGGTTCATTGACAACTAAAAAATATTTTTTTAAAAAAAGGAAAGGTTGTTCTTTCCAAAATCATTAAGTTGGCAATATTACACTGAGTTTTGCTGGGAACAGGTTAGAACTTTATTACACACTAGTCTCGGTCCACAGACCAATATTTGGGAAGCCATAATCTTTTTTTATTTGTTTTAATTAATTATACATGACAGTAGAATATACTTTGATGCATCCTATATAATGGAGTGTAATTTCTCATTCTTCTGGTTGTACATGATGTAGAATCACAATGGTTGTACAGCTATATATGTACATGGAGTCGTAATGTCTGACTCATTCTGTTATCCTTCCTACCCCCATACCCCCTACCCTCCTTTCACTCCACTCTGCTTAATCTAAAATAACTCTGTTCTTCCCTAGACACCGCCCCTCATTGTGAATTAGCTTTTTTAAGAGTATGGGAAGCCATACTCTGAAAAAAAAGTCTATGTCCACTGGAATCTCACCATGTTGCTACCTCTGATTTCCATGGCTGGAAGGCTATATTTAGGAAACAGCAGGAGATCTCTTCCAAATGTTCATGGCTGAATGTAACTTTCCAGCAATAATAGAGTCAAGATTGCCAGAATTCTATTCATGCACACCCTCGCAAATTATTAGCACCTTGAGTTCATAAAGGATTTTCATCTCCTTTATTTCCCTGGATGCTCCTGGCAAGTATGCATTGGAAGACAGAATTGCATCATTACTGCAGGATTACAGGTGGCTGAGGTCCTGAGTGGATATGAGATAAGCAATATATAAAGTTGGGTGAGCTTCCACTTACTGGTAATGTCTGCTTATTTACGTAGGTTGCACTTGTCCTTGAGAAATGACTCTAACAAGAATGCATGGCCTACCTGAGGGTGGAGGGAGAGGTCAGGAAGGCTTCCTGAAGAAAGGAAAGTTGGGGAGAAAATGGATTGAGGTGTTCCAAATGAGCGAGCAAGCTTCCCAGAGCAGGGTCGTGTGAAAGAAGGGAAAACACGCTTCCTGTTCCAAGCAGAAAGGGCAGCAGGTGGTAAGGGCTATAGCAAGAGAGGCTGGGGTTTGCAAGCCCACAGGCTGTTCCAAGAGCTGGACAAGAGGAGAAATGTTGGAGAAAGGCCTAGGAGATGAGCAGGCTCTTGCTAAACAGCCCCTCTCCTCCGTACCTGCCTTCTCTGGCTCTGTAAATGGGATCCACTACCCCATTTCTCAGGGAGAAATTGGGACATCGTCTCATGTCTCCCTTTCCACAGCTCTCACCAACAGCAGTCACCAGGAGTTGGTTCCAATTCTGCTATCACTCAGGGTTCAGTCAACCTCATCTTATGTGTCTAGGAGCCTCCCAACAGGAGGCCCAAAGGACAACCCTCACCCTTTTCCAGTCTGTTTCCATAAACCAGCCTAAGCAACATGCTACTGCGGAATCTGATCAAGTCACACTATGTAAAATCTACAGCAGCTCCAATGCACTTGGAACAAAATCCAGGCCCCTCTCACAGCCCCTGGGACCCTTTGCAGCCCCCTTCCTGCCTCTCCCCCTCCCTCACAGCATCCCCTCCCTGAAGGCCCACTGCAGCTCACTTTGTCCACCTGGGCCCACAGATCCTGCTTCCTAAGTCATGTCAGTCCATGTGCAGGGCCGTCCCCACAAGGTCCTCCTGTCCGTCATGCCCAGCCGTCCACTGAGGCACTGCTTTCCCACGGGAGACTTCTCTGTCCCTGAACTCAGTTAGGAGCTTAGTGGTCCCATCCCCACCAGTCACTCCCATGACACCAGTAACTTCTCATCTTTCTCCTTCTCTCATCCTTTATTTTTCTCTCCCCAATGTAAAAATAACATCCAAGAAGCAGACACCATGCCTGGTTTTCTTCACATATGCCCAGGGCCAAGCATGAGGGCTAGGCCACTGCTGGGGTTAATTAGATTGGAAGGGTAAAAAAAACTAATTGATAAAAAGATGATCTAGAAAGATGTACAACTGGCTCCCCTTATATGTGGGTTTCATAGTTATGAATTCAACCAATCATGGATCAAAAATATTTGAAAAAAATTTATCTATACTGAACATGTACAGACATTTTTGTTATTCTTCCTTAAATAATACAATGTAACAATGATTTATATAGCATTTACATTGTATTAGGTATTGTAAGTGATTTTGAAGTTTTCAGGTGTACGTAGTTTGTGTGCAAATGCTATAGTATTTCATGTAAGGGAATTCATCACCCCACAGTCCTGCATCCAAGCTCCATGGACCCAGAGGGAAAACTATGCACCAAATAGTTTGAATGGTTCACGATTGTAAGCAGGATCCGATGAAGGGTTTAATCAGGATCTTGTCAGCTTTGCTCTAGAGGAGGAGGAAGCAGGGCTAGCTATGCATAGAGAAGCAGGCTGGGTGGCAGCAAACTGCTGCCATGTGGGAAGTGGTCATTATTGAGACCTCAGACTGGACAGTGTGTGTAGTGGAGAGGAGAGTGCAGAGCCATGAAGTGGGTAGAAGTGGCAGAACTCACTAGCTGACTGGATGCCACAGGTTCAAAGGAGTAGAGTCAGGGCTTGCATAGACCTAGACCACTGGTAGGTAGATGATGCCGTCCCAGGAGAGGAGACCCAGGAGCAGGAGTGTGCAGGGTGCGTCACTTCATGAGGCTGCCATAACAAATTACCATGAACCAAGGGCCGTAAGTCAACAGAAACATATTCTCTTGTGGTTTTGGAGATCAGAAGCATGAAAGAAGTTGTTAGCAGGCCTGGGTTTTTCTGAAGCTTCTGAGGAAGTGTATTACGGTTCTCCAGAGATCAATAGGTAAGTAGGTGAAATATGATAGATAGATTATAGATTAGATAATAGAAAGATAGATGCATATATACACATAATAATACATACAGATACGTAAAATAATTATTACAAGGAATTGGGCCACATGATTATGGAGGCTGAGAAGTCCCACATCTACTGTTTGCCAGGTGGAGACTCAGAAAAGTACAAGTCTGAGAACCAGGGGAAGTGATGGTGTTTGTCCCCATCCAAGGGCAAGAGAACACTGATGTTCTGGCTCTAGCAGTTGGGGAGAAAGGGCAAACTCTTCCTTCGACCATCTTTTGTTCCAGTCAGGCCCCCAGTGGACTGAATGAACCCCACTGACATTGAAGAAGGACATCTACCTTAGAAGTCCACAGATTCAAATGCTGATCTCTTCTGGAAACACCCTCAGGCATACTCAGAAGGGATGTTTAATCAGATGCCTACAGGTCCAGTCAATTTGACTATAAAATTGGGCTTCACAGGGAGAACTGATCCCATACCCCTCTAGTTTCTCAAGGCTCCTAGCAATCCTTGCTGCTGCTTGGTTTATAGACACGTCACTCCAGTCTGTCTCTCTCTTCTTACCTTCTCCCCTCTGGGAGATTAGTTTAGATCCTTAACCTATAACCATTTCTTGCTCAATAATAAATTCATTCCACATAGTCACATCATTACTATGTTTGATTCCTAGCTGATATCCAGAACAAATTTGGCATGAAATGATATACCAACCTAGCTATTGGAAGACTGTGTGGATTTTAGTGACTAAAAAGGGAATTTGGGGCTCCATAGTTAGGTACATTCATCTTGTATTCAGCCATTTACTCATTAAAGAATGATTTGCTGGATAGCCCAGGCATGCCAGTCACTAGACAAAGCCAAAAGATGCAATGGTACCTCAGCCAGGTTCTCTCCCTCAGGTGATACTGTAGAATGGAATTTTCAGCCCCAGTCATCCTGGCATTTGAGGCTAGATGATTCTTTGCTGTGAAGATATGCCCTGTGCATAGCAGGATGTTTATCAGCGCTCCGCCTTGACCTACTGGATGTCAGTAGCACTTTCCAGCTCTCCGTTGTAAAAGCCACTGATATTGTAAACATTTCCAAATGTTTCCTGAGGACAAAATAACTCCAAGTTGAGAACTACCATTATAGAGTTATGGATGCCGTGCTGGACAAATTTCATGAACAAGATATTCCTGGCATTCGCTGTGAAGAAGAACATAGGGATAGGATCCAAAGTCCCCAGGTTCTGCGTGGAAGCTGGGAAGGTGAAGAGTGAGGCATAAGGCAAATGATGGAGGTTCTGATCTGGGAGAGTGGGGGACTGGCTAAATTTGGAAATCTTCCGAATTTTAACAAAGGGCACATCCATACTAGGGTCCAAATACGAAGATCCATAGAACTAAGGCTCAAATCCTGTCTTTTTCCTACCAAATCCAGAATCTTTTCCTGTAAGAATCCAGAGTGAGCACCAAGTGAGCAGCATAAATGCTCTCATAGATCTTCTCAAGGTTAGGCTGACACTGTGGACATCCTTAGCAACAGATAGAGTTAAACAAAACAGAGCCCTGTGCTGTTCAGAATACGAGGATCTGTACTGAGTCTGGCTCTCTTTTCCTCCTGATTTCCCTAAACCACTTGATTTAAATACTCAGTTTTTGTATTAACTCACTAGAGTAATTGACATCTCAATAGCTTCCTCTCTTTGTCACCTGTTACTAAATATACCTTCTCCTCAGCGAAGTTTTCAGATTGACTTCTCCTGACAGACAACACAGATTTCAACATTTACACAGAAGTTGTCTGTCAAAAGAGAAAAAAAAAAGAAATTAAAAAAAATACCCTATTTCAGGATGTCTCTTTGCCTAAACACAGGAAAGAGAGGAGGGAGAATTCTCTCCCGTGCATAACAGCAATTTATGCCAGGATGCACAGTCTTGCTAGAAAGGTTGCTAAGCAACTGCCTGGCAGCATGTCAGGGGGCCAAGGGAGTTGGGAGGCCAAAGAGACACCAAGGCCTGGGCACCACAGGACATGCTGAGACTTGTCTGGGACACTCGCCGTCCCCTTCCCCTGATGGGAGGGCAACCTGAGGGATGAGTTGAATTCTGGGGCCTAGAAGCCAGTAAGAGATGCCACATCAAAAGCACAGCCTGGAGCACAGCCACTCTTGCTGGCATTTGTCTGCCATGGAATGAGCTCGAATTTGGGAGTCAAGCAAAGCTTGCTTTCTCCATCTTTAACAGCAATTGTGGCCACAGCAACATGGCAGGAGTTCCACTGTGCCTCCAGCCACCTCTACTTTCCCTCTTCGTGGTATCCACCAAATTACATTGGAATGAGCTGTTCCCCAGTGGGGCCGTGCGCACCAGCACAGGGACAATGACATCCATTACCCACTGCCTGACATGCAACGGGGCCTCATGAAACAGTTTTGTTTTACCTGGTCTGAAGCCAGACTCCTAAGAGTGCTTTATAAGAATAATTCTCCAGCCTCACCCATGGGCATTCCTCATCTCCAGCTGTCTCTGGACCTTCTGCCCACCCTCCCAGCCCAAATGTCATCATCTTTCTTTTATCAGCACATCTGTCACTGCTTCCTGAATGGGCTGAGAACTCTAAGCCATTGTTCTCTCTCCCACGGTGACTTCCCATTAACTCCTAGTCATACTCTGAAACTCAACCCAAGCACTGCCTCCTCTATGAAGCCCACTGTGGTTTTACCTAAGTGATTAATGTGCAGGTAGTAATCGTGACAATGGAGAGTCGAGGCATGTTGGCATACCAATAGCTCAAGCCGAACCACTCAGAGGGAGCTATCCCTATGTGACCTCAACAACTCCTAGTCATGGGATAGTTACTAATTATATCTTGCCAGAGAGAGTGAGTGAGAGGCAAATCTAACATGAAACTCATTTCCCCATAGATCTAAGTCACTAATTGCCTCTAACATATAATTTATACCAATCCTTCATTAATTTAAATACTTGAAGATCATTAATTAAACATGCTTTACATTAGTTGTTATGGGGGATGCTGGAATATTGAGTTTTCATTTACTCATTCATTTCAGGTGCACATTCATTCATAAAAGGCCCCATGCTAGTCACTGTCCAGTTGCTCACCAGTAGATTCTACAGCACAACAGGGGACTGGTTTGCTTCCTGTGTGTAGTGGTCTTTTCTCCACAGCTGAGCCATCAGTACTTTAATAAATGCTTGAGTCTCACATCTCTGCCTGCCCATAGTGACTGGCTTGGGCTTAAGCCACAAGAAGTAATTGAGGCCTTCTTGTGGGTGCGACATGAGTTCCTTGTATGTTTCTTCAATCCTATTTATTGCAATTTGATTCCACAAAGACGGAGAAGCAAGAACTAACCCGACAGCACCTACCATATGTTTTATCCTGTGAGTTATCCCTACATTTTCTCAATCCTTGCAACAGCTCTTGAAGATAGGGACCATTACCCCTGCTTTCATAGAGATGAGAAAATAGTTCAAAGACAATAAACAACTTTCCCGTAGCTGGTCACTGGTAGGGCTAATACTGAAGATGGGATTTTTCTTCTATATTTCCTCTGGCATAGCATGCTGCCTTCAGTGAGCCTCAAAAAATGGTTCAGAAAGCTATGTCCACAGAATAGGAGGAAGGGGTGTCAGTGTAAAAACCAACATGGCAAAGGCAGGAAGATGCATGGCTTTAGCAAAACATGAGTGCTTGGCACAGCCACGGCAGAGGGTGAAGGTAGAGACACATGGGAAATATGGCCATAAAGGAGATGTGGGGCAGAGCATGGAATGCCTTGAAATTCTCTGCATGGTGCTCAGCCTCATGGTTCCATCCTCCTTGTAAGTACTCAACAACAACAGTTCCATATTTTCTATGTTGAAAACCAGACCTAATTTTTCAGAGTTGGACCTAGGAGAGTCTCTTTGTTTTACAGTATTCTCCAAAGCCATGCCCATCTGGCTCCACACGCACCATGACCCCACCAGGAAAGCTACATAGCTCTCTTGCATCCACCCTGAGTCCACCTTGCTCTGCTTGACACAGACATTGGGTCAGATGCATCTCTGTGGGCCACCTCCAGCACCAAGCTTCACCCATGTCAGGTGCTTGCCTATCCTCTATCCGCAAGCTAAGGAAAGTGCTGAATCTGTGATGATTACAAGGAACCATTTCTTATTTCCATCCAAGAACAATGACTCAGAATCCTCTGAGAAGCCTGCCTTATCTCTTGAATTTAAACTCCCTTTAAAAATACACGACAGGGCACATAGCAAATAAAGTTTTATTGAGCCTGAAGTGAGTTGGAGTATGTGTCTGAATTGGAGGCCCCTGGGAATGACATCCTCAAGGCAAAGAGCAGGTTCTCCTGCCAGATTTGGGGATCAAAAGCATCTGAGCCATGGCCACTAATTGGGCTGTTCTTAATTATAGTCATTCTTCATGCTAGGGAGTGGGATGGGGAGGCAGAGTGAGGGTTTTATTTTTAACAACTGCACTTTCTGTGAGAAGTGTGGCCCCCATGTACAGCAACAAACGGAATCTGTGCCAAGAAAATGGGACTGAATTATTAAGTGCAAATAATTAGGCCCTCAGTTCCTGGATTTGGGAAAAGGAGTGCTCTGTGCAGCACAGGGGTGGAGAAAGTACCATTCATTTCGAGTTTTTCATCGTTTAAAATGATAATTAGTGAGCGATAATATGCCTCAGTAGCCAATTTCGCTTCTGATTATTTGCTTGAATATGGTAATTGTGTGGTTTGGTTTTGTCTCCTTTTGACATGCCTCCTAGAGTCCTTGTGATGTTTTAGGGGGTTGGGGGACTCATCATTATCTCTCAGAGTAAGTATGGAAATACATAATTAGACATTATTCAGGGTAGAAGGAGCCAGGTTCTGAGCAGTCTCTGTGGTACCACACACTGAGCTGTGCAAGGACTCTCAGTATCTATAGGACATTTTTTTCCCAAAGACTTCATAGTTCCATCTTGTGGGACTGTGTTGCCTGTGAAGGACGTCAGGCTATAGGAAGCCTGCTTGCTGGTCCTTGCTCTGCCCTCCCCACAGCTTCTAGGACTTTACTGAGAATTGGGAAAGGGGGCATAGGTCATTTCAAATGCACCCTGAGTGTCTGCCTTTGTGGAGCTTTCTACTTCCTTTCTTCATGGCCAATGGCAGATCCTGTAAAGTCCTTTCTCTACCTTAGAATGCTCGGGTACCCTAAAGAGAGGGAGAGGGAGTGCTGGTGTCGTTCATCATGGAAGGTTGTTCCATATGTCATGGGCACATAGGAGACGGGGAGGTGTAGCCGCACACTCTGATCATCAAACACAAAACACCAGTGGTCCAGGTGGCTCTGTGCTTCCAGGGAAGAATGATGTCGTGTCATCACTGGGCAGCCTGAAAAGGGACAATCCAGTGTAGTTTTATATCGTGCCTTGTGTGGGTCTGCCGACAAGCTGGGGGTCCTGTGGGACGAGGGTACCGAGGGGTCCTTAGGAAGGATGGAATGGGGTCCCACGGGATGTGTGTATGGGGTCACTTCACCCAGACTCTGGGGGCTGGTAAGACTGCTCTGCTGGAGCGAGACGCAGAACCCATTTATTCCAGAAAGTGCAACAGCTTATGTACAGTCCTTGGACCAATCATGGCCCCGAGGTAACAACCAATGGGGTACTGCTCGGTGTCAGGTATGCAGTCCATCAGCATAGGGTGGGGAAAGAGGGAGGGGAGGGGCTGAAGGTATGGGAAGGGCTCCTGCAGTCCAGGACAGTAGGAATTAGGAAGTTACCCAAAGGTGAGGAGGAACAGGGCAGAGGGGACAAACCACAAGTGAGGGCTATCCAAACTAGGTGTGCCAAGACTCCACCCAAGGCTTCATGTGACCTCAAGAAGTGCCATCTGTGAGAATGAGACAGGGCCCAGGCTGCAGAAGGCCAGCTCCTTCATGCAGAATCCCTGACTCCTCAGAGCACCGTCAGTGACCCGAGTGAGGCCATTTTCCCAAACCCGCCTCTCTCCCTTCATCTCAGCCCTGCCTCTTCCCGACCCGTGTCCCATGCTCCAGCAACTTTGCACTTCCTGGGCTGTCTAGACTTTCTGTTGATTCTGAGTCTTGTTTGTCCCACTATCCAGAATATCTCTGTCTTCCTCCCTTGCCCAGATGACTCTGAATCACACTTCAAAAAGTTCAAATAGCATGTCCTCTGGAAACCTCCACAGTGAGGGTCAAATGCACTTTCCTGACATCTCCATGATAACCCTTGTTTATTCCAATAGCATATTTACCTAGCACTTGGTAGGTGCTCAACAAATGTCTGGCTAGTGACTCTAGCTCCCTCCTGCTGAACACCAAGCCTCACTGTTCATCCTGTCAGCTGAACTGGTGAGCGGAGTTGGTATCCATTGAGTAGGGTTGACAGCTTCAACTGAGTGATATTGAGTTAGTACTAGAATGAACTCAAGGCGAAGGGAAAGAGGATTACCTCCAGTCAGCCAACGAGGGTGCCGAACAAACAGCCCTGGGTTCCCACCTTACCCGATGCCCCTTCTCAACAGCCTGGTGGAGGGAATAGAGCAAAGAAGCAAGGACATTCATACAAGGACCACCACTGCAGCCCACACAGTCGCAGCCAGACCTGCAGCCCCAGCCCTGCAGGGTCCATTCCTATGTCCTGATGTACAGTTCCTAGCACTCCTGGAATATGTGCAGTGATAAGCGTATCTTTGATATTCTAATGAGATAACTGATAGCAGTGGACCCTTGAACAGCTTCAGAAAGGGGTCTGATCGCTGGAAAGACAAGGCAAAATTAGAGAGTTGGGGGTTTCAGCCCCTCCCCTGACCTCCAGGGTGGGAAGGGTGGCTGCAGGTTAAGTTGATCATCAATGGCCTGTGATGTGATAAATTACAGCAGTGTGATGAAGCTGTCATTAAAACCCCCAGAAGACTGGGACCTGAAGATTACAGATAGCTGAGCAGGTGGAGGCACCTGGGAGGTGGCCCTGGACAGAGCACAGAGCTCCACCCCTGGCCTGCGCATCTCTTCATCCCACTGTTCATTTATATCCTTTGTGGTTTTATTTATAATGAATGGGTGAGTGCAAGCAAAGCATCTCCCTGAGCTCTGTGAACTGCCCTAGCAAAGGAATCCAACCTAGGAGACAATCGTGGGGACACCAATTTAAGCCGATTGGCCAGAAGCTGAGCTTTGGGGGGTTTCGACTATTATCTGAAGTAGGGGCTGTTTGTGGGACCAAATTCTCAGCCTGTGGGATCCAGTGCTGTCTCTGGGAACATAGTGCTGAAGTTCAGCATCCAAGGACTGACCTTAGGGGTCAACCTGCTCCTCTACTAGAAAGTTTACTTCAGACACCTATGGTGGGGTCACTGACAGGAGGGCAAGGAAGGCAGCATCCCTACATTAGCTGCCCATCTAGACCATGGTCTCCAAAGAGCCTTAGGTGTAGAAAAGCTAGTATTGTGGATGCCTTTCTCCATTTGTCTCCTATTTGTTATTTCTCAAAGGTTTGAAGGCCACTCGGGAGAAGGGAGTACATGATGGTCTGCTCCTCCCCATCAGGTGGGCAACATTGGCTGGCTGCCCCCCTAACCACTTCTGGCCTCTGTTTCCCAGTCTGCAAACTGGAAATAACCCTGTCTGTCATCAAAGTATTGGGAAAATCAATGGAACAGCGTAGGAAAACGTATCTGGTATCAAAGGGGATGTTAGCTCCTTATCCACCTTCACCTCAGAAAAGAATATGATCTGTGTCTTAATTTTGCTCCCTCCTCTCCTCCTGACCCTGGGCTCATTCCATCCCCAGTTTATATTCTCCATTTTATTGAAATAAATCACTTTCTCTCTAGTTGCCAAAGATGGAAATCCATGCTACTGAAACAGTTAGATCTGAATCTTCAGGACAAATCTCCCCTTCAAGCTCCCACCTTGTATCTCCATGAAGGGATCCCAAGAGCACTCCACGTGGAACATGTATTGGAGCACATCTGCTCCCACCCAAACCCTCAACCTGTACCACCCACACAGGAATCCTGGTCATCTGGGCTGGAGTAACAAGTCCAGGATGGAGAAGATCAGGAAATGTGTGGGTGAATTCCACAGAAGCCAGCTCCAGATGGCCACCTTTCACTGCTTCAGGAATCCCACCTAGACTCATCTAGAGCCTCTGCCTCCTTTCCCCAGCTCTACCACCAGAGTCGCCAGCTGTCCTGCGGGCATGGCCTACTACCAGTCTTCGTCTCTGCTGAGTGGTCAGCTTCCATGGGCAGGACCAGCAAAGGCTGCTGCTCTGGATCAGTGAGCGTGGTTCCCCACAGACTTCTGCTGAGAGGAGCACCTCAAAGTGTCTGTGAAATGGGAGGAGGACTCATCCAAGCCTGTTCTCTCCTCTCCAGAAATAACCTTCTCTCAGTGACAACAGTGAAGAATTTTCAGAATTGCATTAACTATTATTAACATTATGAGTGAACCAAAGTTGACCTGCTCACCGCTTCACACACTTCTGTTTTTTGTTTTTTGTTTTGGGGGGTGGTACTGGAGAATGAACTCAAGGGCACTTGACCACTGAGCTGCATCCTCAGCCTTTTTTTTTTTTTAGTATTTTATTTAGAGACAGGATGGGTTGCTTAGTGCCTTGTTTTTTCTGAGGCTGGCTTTGAACTCGTGATCTGCCTGCCTCAGCCTTCTGAACTGCTGGGATTACAGGCGTGTGCCACCACGCCCAGCCACTTCTGCTTTTTCTAACCCAGTGTTCTAAGAGATCTTCAAGAGCAAGCGGGCAAGTTCCCCACACAAAGGCCCAAGTGCATATGTTAGTTCAGGTCAATGTGATAATAGAGTTACCAAACATCATTTGGAGAAAGCCCCAAAGAGTGAATATCACCCCTTGCCCTAAAAACAGCATTTGGAAGACCCAGTTTCCCATGTCCAGCTATAGTACTCTCAGAAAAAAAAATAGTGTGTACATCCTCACATCTGAATAAGCCATAAAATGCCTCTCCTACCCAGTGCTCATGCTGCACACCCTTCTTGATTGATTTTCCAATCTGCAGCCCTCAGACATCTTGTTCAGTGACAAGATAAAGTCAAAGAATGTTGGCAATACTTAGAAAGAGCAAGAAAGAAAAAGAACTCTGGCAGCTTCTTTGTACTTATCGCACAAAAAACACCCTAAGTAGTATCACCCTGGAAAATAAGAAGGAGCCAGCCCACAGCACACCACCCTGGCACACGCCCTTCTGAGGGATGCCCCATGTGAGTGGAATGTGGACATCTCCCTACATTCATCCTCATGACCTCTTTAAGGAATGGACTCCCCTTTCCTCAAAGGGTCTTTGTCCAGGATGTATAGCCCATGTGCCACACATTGCTGCCACTTTTAAGGACATTTTTGTTTGTTTGTTTTCTCAGAATATAGGCTCATGTGGAAGAAACACTGGCAGACATTCTTGGTGACCTCTTATGACCACCCAGCACCCGCCTCTGCACGGGGAGGGCTCTGCTGCATGCAGGCATTCCAGAAGACCCTACATGATCTCTTCATGGTGAAAGGCGCAGAGTTGGTGGCTAAATACTGCAACACCCTCACCTCCTGCAGGACAACGCGGGTGTATTTTCTGCTCTGCATCCTGGAGTCCCCAGAAGGACTGACTATTCATTGCCTATGGATGACTTTCTTGAAAACTTATATTTAGTTGACTTCCTCCTCTTCCCTGTCTTACTTTGCCCCTTCCTGATTGGTGTTTCTGGGACTCATCTTTTAAATTAATCACTGGCACTGGAATTCTGAATGCAGGTTCAGGTTTTGGCCAACTTCCTGGCCTAGATGCCAGTCTTGATTCAAATTTCTCTCCAGAGGAGTCATCCTTTCCATGGAGCAGGGACCCAGACCTCTGAGGTCTCGGCAGCAGCAATACCCTCAAGATCTAACCTAGGATTCTGCAGAGATGCCAGATCAACTTGAGGAACACAGCTACAAGCAGAGCATCACACTCACACGAGTGAACAGGGGACTCACGGACACCTCAAACTCAGACACCCCTAGGCATCTCTTCCTAAACTGCATGCTTAGAGAGTATCTTCATGTACCAAGGCTATGCTTGTTGCATCCCACCACACAGGACAGTCCTTCCAGACCTGTGCTTCCAACACCATCTTTTTTTTTTTTTTACACAATATTTTTTTTTTGTAAAAAGTGTAAAGAAGAAAAGCAACCCATTGCATCCTGCTATTGAAATGCAGGTAATAAACTCAGAGACTCTGGTTTTCTACAGGAGATGTTGCACTTGCCTCCTGACCCCAGTGCTGTTGGTGTGGACATAGCACACCTGTGGTAGCAGGAAGATCTCCAGCAGTCCAAGGAGGTGAGTTAGCCTATCCTCTTGGTACTGGGAAAAGAAAACATGCAGGAAGCTCCAGAAGTAAGCCGAGAATGGAAGGAGATGCTTCTCAGCCTGCTTCTCTGCTTCCTCCGCTGGGCACTGCCCTCTCCCCCACAGGGCGGCATGTGTGCCCTTCCCTCCACCTGCTCCCCAGTCTCCACTTTTATCTTCTAGGCTCATTGACTCTTCTTCAGGCCTCTGTTCTTTGGTGCTTTTCCAAGAATGTTCTCTTCAACTGTCAAGGCTGAAACCAGGCCCCCTTTTAAGGTTCTCTCTAGTTCTCTTTGCTGTGATTCTACACCGTCCATTTGACACATGTTCGTCTTTTCTATAAGCTCCTTAAAAGCAAGACCATGTCTGTTTCTGCTCCTTCAGGGTCCCCAGCATTCACTTCAGAGCCCAGTTCATATTGGATCTCAAAACACACCACTGCAGAATGAGTGCAGGTACTACTCTGTGGTCCCACTAACACCAGGGTGGTCTGCTGAGCCAGACCAGATACACTTCCTAACTCCGCATTTCTCAACGTGTGTCCTATGAAGCATTAGCTCCAGGAAATGTTAATAGGTGACATACCAAACAAGGAAATAATTGTATTTCCTGAATTCTGGTTAAATCAATCCAGGAATGGACGTTTTAACAAAATTGTCCCATTTCTTTACTTTTCAGAACACTTAAAGTACTAACATGGGCAGTGACTCTCAAGATAGGACAACACTGAGCAAGATGCCTCAGCCTGGCTCCTCCACCAGGCCTGGACTGCCTGTCCTGAGCGCCAAACCCTCCTTAATTCCCTGAGTCAAGTCTTCACACTCTGAGCAGAGAGTGCATCAGGAGATGTGCTCACTACGTGCTGAAGGAAAAGAACATGGAAGACAGGCTGGTAGCAGATCTGGCTCACAAAGCAAAGTGCTCCTATACTTGGAGAGACTAGGAAAAGGAGTATGCCAAAATGTGCATTCTGAGGATTTTGCAAAAACCTGTCTATACGAAGGCATGCTAGGGATCTGCCTTGAAATCATACCCAAGCTGTTTATCTCTGATGCTCTCTAGTAAGAGCAGAAGTATCCTCAGTTGATTCAATCTTAAGAGTCTTTTGAGTTAGAGACCATGTGTGTCCTAGCTTGTTACATGCACAGCTCTCTTCAGTCACTATTTTTGTCTGAGCAACATCCCAGAACATAGTAGGTACTCAAGGGCTGATTTATGAAAGGAGGGAGAAAGGGAGGGTGGAAGGAAGGGAAGGAGGAAAAGAGGAAGGAACAGCCCAGCCTGTTCACACCATGAGGCTGTCCTAGGGAATCAGGAGCCATCTATGAGTCTTTTAGCTCCAATGTTTGTAGCTTTTACTGAAATAGCATTCCGCATTGTATCCTGCAGACTGAGAGGGAGGAAGGATTAGCTAATGTCTCACCATCTCACTTTACTCAAGAGAAAACTATGATCCTAGACGTCTATTCCACTTAACTAAGGTGGTAACAAATATTACAATAAATTAGCAAGGGGCATAGAAGTAATGCCAAAGATTTGAATCCTGGTTTAAAAGCAGTCCACTCAGTGGGTGGTAAGCACATAAAATAGACAAACTCTCTGTCCTTGTAGTTGATATAAGATTTTTTCCACTAGAACAAACCATCCATACACATTTACTTTTATGTCTCTTAAAAAAATAAAGCTACTTTACTTTGGGCTTCTTCTATAAGACTAGAGTCAGTTCTCACCAGCTGGTGGCCTTTGTGTACACTGAGTCAGTTTGGTGAGTCTCAGAATCCTCGATGCTGAGCAGAGCAAAAGAGGACACTATTCCTTAGAACATCACCTAAGCCTTCTTCTGTTCTCATTCTGCCACATCTCTACTTCATGGCCACAAATTTCTGCTTCCTTACTTCTAACGTGATTTTTTTTTTTTTTATTAAGTAAAGAGCAGAAGGAATAATGAATTAGAATTTCTGGACTTAGAGTATACATTTGGGAAATATTGGTGGGAGAAAAATTTAACATTTTTAGACACAGATAAGAAATATTTAAACAAAAGCTAAGAATCCAAAAAGCTACTTTGTGGATGCTCTGAAGCCCAGGGTGACCTAGAGCCAAGATATTGTTCCATGACCAGCCAGCAGCCTCTCCACACCTTGAACCTGGGTTGTTCAGTCCTGGCCAAGAGTTTTAGGTTGATGCCAAATTATATCATGCCACAAAGGGCAGTCTGAAGAATCTGGCCTTTGTACCCAAAACAGTGGAAGCCATCAAAGGTGCCCAAGGAGTGACATGAGGAGCCACCCACTGAGGCTTGACACCCAGAGTATGCAGTAATTGGCATGTACCAAGCCTGAAGGAAGAATTCCTGCCCTGCAGATGGGAGGCTCCTTTTATCTGGTGAGTTCTATTTCTAAATTTAATAAACCATGAAAACTTTGACTTCTAAGAGACACCTTAAAATAATCACAGAGTCCACAAAAATGCCAACAGATGCACAAATTCAGTTTCCACATGTCTGCCCCAGCTCCAGCAGGATCCCAAGTCCCTGAAAGCACTTGGTATGCATTGAGCTGATCAAAACACATCACTGGAAACATATTTCATCTGTACACCTTTTTTTTTTTCAGTCCAGAATGACTTTTATTCTGGACCAAAGTAAAAGGATTAAGGGAGGGGGTTGTAGAAAAAAGCATCGTTATATCAAAGTCTTATTGATTTTTTTCATTTACAGAAAATCAACCATGCCTCTCTATTAAAAATAGAATGTCCCAGGTCCTGAACTCATGTTTTGCCAAGAACCCTAACTCTCTGCTGACTTCAAGGAGGCATCTTACTTAATACAAAAGCAAAATAGGCCAAGAGAGGGCAGAGAAACCAAATTCCCAACACAGTCCTTCCAAACGTTGCTTTCTTATTCTATCCACACATTCCACAAAGTTTTGAGTTAAAATGCCCCATGCAGGGTACCAAAGGGTTTTTATAAGAAGAAATGCCCATTGTGAGAGAAAGCGGGACCATCACCAACAGAAGCTCACAACTGTCACAGGTGCTTGCTGCAGTGGCAGACGTGACCTTCAAGACTACCTTTCCAGACTTCTCCGCCCTCCCTACCCTCCAGCAGCCCACACCACAGCCATGCCGATGGCAGCTGGCAGCCATCACAGCAAATGATGACGACCCAACATCTGTGATCTTTTCCTGGGTTTTTACCCTCCACCCTTTAGCATCCAGCCTAAATGTCTGTGATCACCCTGGCTATTCCCAAATCAGGTTTCCATGCCTGATTCTTCCATGATAATGGGAACCAACTCTCTGAAGGGCCCCGGTCTCATTCGCTTTGAACCTCCTGTATCTGTCACATTCTTAGAAAATTCAGGAGGAAGCAGGTTCTTCTGGAAGAATGCCAGGTGCTGTGATTTGGATACTGTCACCCAGATGCCCATGCTGAGCACCAACCACAGTGTTCTTGAGAGGTCATGAAAACTGTAAGAAGTGGGACCGAATTGTGATTCTTCCAATCATATGGAGTGTGCCCTTGAAGGGTATTCTGAGACCCTGGCTCTCCCCTTTTCCTCTTCTCTTGCTTGATGGCTACCATGTGGTGAGTGGTCTGCTCCACAAGCTCCCTGCCCTCCCTGTAGCAATTGGATTGCTACAAGTTCAAAAGCAATGAGGACGAGCAACCATGGACGTAACTCCCCAAAACTGCGAGCTACAGCCAACTTGTCCTGTTTTAAGTTAATCATCTCAGGTATTTTGTTACAGTGTTGGGAAGCTGGCTAACCCACAAGGGCAAAAGAGGAAGATATGAATCAAACACTGATTCTACCTTCAATAAATATTCTAAAGGGAAACCAGTAATAGCCCCAAATTAACAAAGTCACAATTATGATGGGGGTGCCTGGAGAAAGCCTTTAGGAGCAGAGACTGGACAGCACCTACTGCTGGGGAATAAGAATACCACCAGTGGCACAGGAACTGAACCTTACAGTATGCTTGTATGCTAAGCATGTGCTTATGAAGATCAACAGTAACAGAGCAAAACACTGAGTCCGTGGTGGGAGTTCAACAAGTGGTAGCTAATGATGATTCTGTGGCTGGTCTCAAATACATAAGGCAGTTGTCATGTTTCCATTTTATTTCTTTTATACCTTTGCTATTTTTACACTGGAGGCTCTGGCCATATGAGCTTGAAATTGGTATGGCATACCAACCACAGAGCAGTCACATTAGCGGCTTTTGCACAGATGGGCATGGAGGGTATTGAGCTTCTAGTTTGTTCAGCTTCGGGCTTAGCATTTATTCATAGAACTTGGTTGACTGGGCAAAGCCATGGCTGTGCTCATATTCCACTGCTTACAAGCAGCGAGCTCAGAGTTTTCATCTCCCACTGGAATGCGCCAAGAGGGGCAGACATCCCTCCTCCCAAGCACATCCTCATGCCCTTAAAAGAAGACATCAAGACAAGACTTCCCATGAGTGTTCATATCAATGATAATTGACTAATAAACACCAACAGAAGGTTCTTCTCTTCAAAGAAGATAGAAAACAGATTATGTATTTTTTCGACCCACATATATGGTCAAGCGTCTGTGTCACTCTTGGTTCTGAACTTGTCTGCAGGGAACACTGAAGCAGTTCTCCTAAAGGTTCTCCCAGCTCCAGTTTCTCCTTCCACAGCCCATCCTCACAGGGCACCTGAGGGTCTTGCTAAAAGACGGGTCTTCTCAGGTCACTCCACTGCTCCAAAGCCCTCAATGACATCCCTCCCTCCTCTGCCATGGTTTTCAAACAGGGCTCCGCAAGGCCTTGGGGCCTCAGTCTGTGGCTGACTTTCCTGAGAGGGTAGCATGGAGGGCAGGCAGAGACAATGAGCCCAAAGTGACAGCTTGTAGTTTTGTGAAGAGTGGTTTCTTGATTTTTTAAAAGACTCACTGAAGAGCCTAAATTTCTATAGGAGTTCATATGATGTTCAATAAATATATATTCAATGAAATGATTGAATACATTTTTATAATAGGATTTTATGAAGTCAAATAAATACTTAACTGATTTGTGCATCCTAAAATATTGAAAAATAATTTCTAAGGTTCATTTGTCATTTAATATAAGCTAGGTCCTCGTCAAGCCCACCATGAATAATATGCCCTTAAAATTCTCAAAGCAACCTGAGAGGCAACTTCTACAATTGTAACCTGTTTTCTTTCTTCCTTTTTTATTCAGAGAAGAGAATCAAGGTGCAGAAAAGTCAATGATAATTATAATCATTACCTAATTATGATTTGTTTTAAGGAAAATACATCTACTTTTAAATTTTCTAATTCATATTTCCAAATTATGATCTCAAACTTTTTTCTATATCATTTCATATGGCATTTTCTTCTGTTAAAATTACTTTCAGGTGTCTTTTCTTGGTACCAAGTGTTTTCTCTTATTGAGAAGCTCTTATCATTTATGTTTTATATATTTGGAAGTTATTAATTTATTGCATCGCTACTGAAAATTAACCTTTCAATGCCAGCTATGACTTTGCCAACAGAGGACACTGGAGAAACTGCCAGGAAAGTCCTCCAGCACCTGTCAGCAGGGAGGCCTCCCTGGACCCTGCAGGGGTGATAGGCATGAGTCCAAAGTGATTCCCAAATGCCTGGCACACAGGTTTGGCACAGGTAATGCCTGTGCAATTCCCTGTGTATGTGTGTGTTTCTGGGGATTGAACCCAGAGCTTTGTGCATACAAAGCAAGCACTCTACCAACTGAGCTATAACCCCAGCCCAATCCCTTTCTTTTTTTTATTTTTATTTTTTATTAATTTATTTAAATGGATTTCAAGTCATAGTACATATATATAGCTCAATTTTTCCATTTCTCTGGTTGCAAACCAGATAGAGTCACACCATTTGTGTCTTCATACATGCACCAAGGGTAGTGATGACGATCTCAATCAACCATCTTTACTATACCCATTCCCCTTTCCCTCCTCCCACCTCCCCCTGCCGCATCCAAAGTTCCTCCATTTCTCCTATGTTCCCCGTTCCCACCCCCCTTGTGTATCAGCATCCACTAATCAGAGAGAACATTCGGCACTTGGTTTTTTGGGATTGGCTTACTTCACTTAGCATAATGTTCTCCAATTCCATCCATTTACCTGCAAATGCCATAATTTTATTCTTTTTTTTTAAAATATTTATTTATTTATTTTTTAGTTTTAGGTGGACAGAATATCTTTGTTTTTATGTGGTGCTCAGGATCGAACCCAGTGCTCACGCGTGCTAGGCGAGCACACTACAACTGCGCCACAATCCCAGCCCCAATTTTATTCTCTTTTATTGCTGAATAATATTCCATTGTGCATATGTACCACAGTTTCTTTATCCATTCATTTACTGAAGGGCATCTGGGTTGCTTCCACAGTTTTGCAATTGTGAATTGTGCTGCTATAAACATTGAAGTGGCTGCTTTACTGTAGTGTGCTGTTTTTAAGTCTTTAGGGTGTAGGCCAAGGAGTGGGATAGCTGGGTCAAATGGTGGTTCCATTCCAAGTTTTTTAAGAAATCTCCATACTGCTTTCCAGATTGGTTGCACCAGTTTGCAATCCCACCAGCAATGTTTGAGTGTACCTTTTCACCACATCCTCGCCAGCACTTATTGTTGCTGGTATTTTGGATAGCTGCCATTCTGACTGGGGTGAGATGAAATCTGAGGGTAGTTTTGATTTGCATTTCTCTAATGGCTAGAGACGTTGAACATTTCTTCATATATATGTTTATTGATTGTATATCTTCTTCTGAGAGGTTTCTATTCAGCTCCTTAGCCCATTTATTGATTGGGTTGTTTGTTTTTT